>APFE030761171.1:7271-21777 GCA_000404065.3 Pinus taeda | reverse complement strand
TTTACTTTTACTCAAAATGGTTTGAATCATCCCCATGGTTGCATCATCATCTTGAATCCTATTGGTTCTTATAAATTTTATTTTGGTTGTACATTTTTCTTAGGAGGCCCATTTTAGAGATCAAAAATCCCCTAATGTATCTCATCCCTTTAAAGCGAGTACAATTGCTATTGCATTTATGGAAACAATTCAAAACCTACATAGAAACCCAAAGATCATTGTAAGTGACAAAGATCCCATTTTCATTGGAAATTTTTGGATAGAATTATTTTCTTGCCTTGGTACTCAATTAGCTCATGACTCATCTTATCATCCTCAATCTGACGAGCAAATTGAGATAGTGAACAAATGTTCGGAAGGATATCTTTGTTACTTTATATTTGACAAACAAACACAATGGGTCAAGTGGTTACCTCTAGCTGAATGATGATATAACACTTCTTTCCATACTGAAACAACAATGACTCCATTTATGGCACTTTATGGATATCATCCATCATCCATCAAATTATCTTTAAGAGAATTTTAAGGTTCAAGAAGTGGAAGATCACATCGAGCAACAACAACAAGTTCTCCAACTCTTAAAGGATATCCTCACTCTAGTGCAGAATCAAATGAAACAACATGAATATCAACATTGCAATAAAATAAGTTTTGATGTAAGTGAGTGAGTATTTTTATGGCTACAACCATACAAACAAATGCCCCTCAAGCAAGCTAAGAAGGATAATAAGTTATCACCCAAGTACTATGGTCCTTACAAGGTGTTGCAAAAGATTGGTACTATGGAATACAAATTGGAGTTTCTTGCACCTTCCCAAGTACACCCATTTTTCCATGTTTCATGCTTAAATAAGGTTATCGGTGACAAGCTCCTAGTTCAAACAATGTTGGCAGAACTTGACGAAGAAGGAAAAATCATATTTGATCCTGAAGCAGACACAAAAACAAGAACCTGACAGCTACAGAATCAATTAGTTTCAGAGCATCTCATTAATTGGGACAACTTACCTGCTAAAGATTCCACATGGGAGGATGAGAATTTTATACAGAAGCATCTAGAACTACTCAGGCATTGAGGACAACACTTATATTTAAGGAGAGAGGCATGTTAGGTCTCTATAATACTAGTGTATTCTCCTTATTGTTATTTTTAGTGTGTCCCCTTATTGTTATGGTTGTGCCCATGTATCCCCATGTTGTTATTGTTGTGCTCCATAGAATCCCACTATTGTTATTGTTGTGCCCTTACATTACTATTGTTATGTAGGCTCTGATTATATTGTGACCCCTTATACTCCTATATATACCAAGGAGGTCTTACCATTTGTATCATCCAAGAATTATTCATTTATGTAATGTAAATGAGGTTTTCCGCTCGAAGAGGCTAATTTTTAAGTCATTGATCTATCTTTTCTTCTATTTTGTGAGTTGGTTGCATAATAGAGTCGTAGATGGGTTGGATAAAAAACTTTTGTCTCTTTGCTTTTTTCTCATTCTAAGAGCAAAAGAGACTGAAGAGAAGCAACAAATAGAGACAAAAAGAAATTGCATGCTTAGTATGCTCAGAGGGACATTAGCATTGTTGCAGTGTCAGGGTTGGGAGGATCCAAGTAATTGACTATTAATTTTCAAGAAAAACTATTTCAAGTCGATATTTCTAACTTCTGTTTGTATTTACGTGTCAAGAGAAAATAATTTAGTTATGTGTTATTTCTAGTTTTTATGTAGAGAAAAGAAAAGAAAATTGTTGTCAAATTATATTTGAATTGTTACGATTCATTTATTCATTATGTATAGCACTTAGTAAATATCATTTGATAAATGAAAGAAGTATGGTTTCTATTTCATTTAAAAGACGTGTAGAATACAATGGAATAAAATACTATGTGTTGTAGTGCAATAATTTATAGAAATGGGCTTGATACATGATGATAACTAAAATAGAGTTTATTAATTAGAAAGAGAAATATTGGAATGCAAATACGAGCTTGGGTATATTATATATAGTTATATATATATTATATATATATATATATATATATAATATCTGGCTTTATATGATTTATATGGATGAATTTTCTTATAACACAGATTATACACATATTAGATTGACATTGTTCACCTACCTAGTAACAATATGTCAAAATAATAGAAAGAAATTAAAGATGAGTAAATTGTGTGTGTGTGTCTATATATATATATAGGAAAGAGATGGGTATTGGAAAATACGTTTTCTAAAAAGGGAATAAACGAATAAAATAAAAACATTTGGAACCTTACTTACATAAGAAATTACAATTCATTATCATAGACAAAACGACTATACAAAAGATGCAGAAAAAGAAAGATGTAGGAATATTTATGTATAAGGAATCATGAATCTTCTCTAAAGAAAAATATATATACACCAGTTTCTTAATTTTATTTTAATTCATAGCATTAATTCTAAATAAAAAATGTAATTTAACCTCAAAGGAAATGTAATGAACGAGAACAAACATAATTTGAGAATTATATTTATTATAAAATAATTATCTTAGTATAGAACATGGCTTATAGCTTGTTAAAAACACTTTAGTTCTGAAGGAACTATAAGCCATGAAAGACATTAAAGAAAGAATTTAAAAAGAGAAATCTCGTCCATGCAAAAGAAGAGTTCAAGAGATTGGAGACCTCCAACCCAATAAATCAAATGGGTAAGATGAATTGGTACATCACCAACTTGAAAATATTTACATGAATATGTTAAGGTTGAAATCGTACTTGTACCTGTAAGCATAGCATAAATGAAGTGAGTACACAATGTTAGGCACTGCGTAGTGAATATAAAGGAAAATTTAGAAATTGAAAGAATAAATGTTGATAGTGTTAGAATAAAATTTGCTTGCAAACAAATTGCAAAAGCTTAATTAATTCCTATACATGTGTAGAAAATAAATATGTGAGTATGGTAAATTGAAATATCAGTATTGCATTGTCAAATCTATAGAGTTTATGCTCTATGGAGTAATAGTAAATAAATAATTCATAAGATCTTTTCTTTGCATGATAAAAAAAAACAGTGATGTATAAAAGTAGTAACCATTATTATAAATTGGCTCTTAGGGTTTGTAAAAAGACCCCTTTACTTCAACAAGTTATGGTGGCACCATTCTGTAAGCTAAATGTTAGACAAAAACTTAGTAGGGTATAGAAAACCTTGTCCATAAATATCAAAAACATCGAGGTCCCTCTGTAGAAAAAATATATCTAAATTTAAATAGATGAAGAAGTAGCTTCTTACAACTAAATGTTTCTATAAAAGAATTGATACTGAAGAATAGTAAAAAATATTAAAGGGTATAAACCCTAATATAGTTACCAAAAAATGCCTTTGAGACCACTCTGATATAATCATATTCGATTGAGAGTCGGAAGGACCCAAATAAATTTGTAATTAACAAAATGAAAAAGAAACTTGGGTCATAATTAAATCTAAAAACCCTGAAGTCAACAGGATTTTCTTTGTATAAGATTACTTAACAAAGAATGTAAACCATTAAGGGTTACGTGACCCTTTTTCTATCTGTAACAACATATTTAATTTTCTAAAAAAATATTAATCGTGGAATCGAAATTAAGAAATAAGAGTAAGTTTTTTAACATTTTAAAAACCCTTTGTAATTAACAAAAAAAATCACTATATAAGCAACGAACCATGAAATGGCTCTATACCGTGATTATTTCGAAAACATGAAAATTTGTTTTACATTAATAGTAGAAGTAATTAATGAGAAAAATTTTACCTGAACTAATTGATGCATAGGATTATAAGAGTGTTGAAGTCTTGTAGCCAAGCTCCATTCGAAACATGAATGGAAAAAGAATACAAGTGAAATGAATGTATTATGGTAAATGAAAACATAGTCATTAAGACTATGAAACACCCTAAGTTACTTGCCACTGTTGATTATTCAAGGTTCAATCCCAAACATTGGCTTGGTAGATCAAAGGTACTATATATATATGGATACATTGACAAGCACCACGCGTAGGTGTAGAACAATCCAAAGAGTTCATAATTAAATGCATAGACTTTACCATAAATGGTGAGTCAAACCTTAAATTTTAAACCACATTTATAACAAGAGAACAAAACAAACAATTTATATAGTAGAGTAGTGTTTACTCAATGCAATCGAGGTTATGTGCATAATATGGTTCACATTATTGTAAATGAGTTTTGGATATAACACAAGTTCATCGTTATAGTCCATTAATTGTTAATAGTAGTGGTAATAATTGTAGAAAGTAGATTTACATACAAATGTTGAGTATGCAATGAAATGAGAACCATATCTTACTGAAAAGACCTTAAGACATATACATTGGTTTAGTATTAGGCTAGTGTATTGAGTTCCAACTATAAAGTGGATAGTACCCATCCCATATATATGGTGGACATTGCATACAAGTCCTTTTTGAGAAAGGATAAAGACCAAATTCTAGAATGAAAAAAATCACCTATATGATACATAAGAAATAAGGAGTAGAGCATATTATCTACAGTTCGATTGGAATGAAATAATAATGTATAAGAACAATATGATTTGCTCAACTCCATTATTAATAGAGAGAAGGAATTATAAGAATATAAGAAACTTCATTGTGAAAGAAAACACATTGATTATTAAATAAAATAAACTAAAAAGTTTTGATTGTCTATGAGGTATATTACAGTGATATCAGAGTGTAAGTTACAACATTGGGCCTCTTATGGGTCCTAAAACTAAAATATATATAGTTTATGAAAAAAATTAAAATGACTTAGCATCTTGGGGTATGGCTAAAGAATTTAATGGACAAACTTGTATAGAATCACCAAGGGGAGGTGAGGATCCTGATACTGAATTAGGAATGATGGGTGGTGGAACCAACAATGTAGAAAAACAGGAATCTAAATTAGTGCAAGTGATATGAAGCTTAAAAATATACCTAGTTGATATGAAGGCAAATCAAGAAAGGTTGGCCAAAGCCAAAGAAGAACATGAGGAAATTAATGGCTACATATTAAGGAAACTGGAAGGAGAGTCAATAAAAAGATTCATAAGAAAATAGATCGAAGTGAATCAACATATACTACCGATTCTATAACTTCTAGTGCAGATGAATCCCATAAATTTGAAGAGGAAGAAGACCAAAAATCTGAGTAGAACCTCCATAACTAGAAGGAAGAGGACCTCATCTCAGTTGCAAGAAGAATTTAAGCAAATTAGGCCTCCTAATTTTAATTATGAATCTAAAGAAGGAGCGGAGGCATGGCTCCTCAATATGTCCAAATATTTTGAAGTATACAATTATCCAAGTAACTTGAAAGCAAGATTGGAAACTTAACAGATGAATGTTAAGGCCATCTTATGGTGGTAAGAGAATAAATATGTTAAGAGAATTAGAAGTAAGAACTTAACATGCAATTTTTTCAAGAAAGAATTCAAAAAAAAGTATTTGATTGAGAGGTACTTTGATGAAAATGCTAGAGAGTTTCATAAATTGAAATTGGGACAGTTTACCATGGATGAGTTTGTTAATAAATTTATGAGTTTATTAAGATATGTACCTTATTTGAAAGAGGAGAAGGAAAAAGGATAGATATTTATAAATTACCTACCTTTTTCATACAGAGAAAGGATTGAATTTGACAACCCAAAGACCATGGATGAGACCATCAAAAAGGAAAATTTATGTTTCAATCAGAGCAAACAAAAAGGAGAAAGTTCTAAGAGATGGGTGGCAAAGAAACACGAAAGATTCAATATTAAGAAAAACCGGTTTAAGAAACCTGCCTTTTCTAAGAGTATGCAAGCAAGAAACTATAACAGAAATGTTACCTAGCAAAGGAATCTAGGGCAGAAATGATGACTAAGAATAGGAAACATAAATTTTAGTGAATCAATAAAACCACCAATAAAATTTTAGGGATATAGTGAAAATAAATTATGGAGATATTGTCCACAAAATCCTTTAAATAAGATAGAATCATTAAACAATATTCAAGAAGCATCTACTATAAATGATGTTGCATGTAACATACCCAGAATTAGTGTTTCCTTGGATGGGAGGAAAGCAGATCATCAATCCACCATGGTGGAAGTTCAAGGTAAAATTCTTGAAAAAGATGTGTCTATACTTATAGATCCATGATCTATATTAAGTTATATTTCCCCTGTTGTAGTTGAAAGATCTTGTAAAAAGGAAACAAAGCAAGACTTGGTTAGTATAGGTGGCCATAGGACTAAAAGAAGTGATTGAAATAAGAAAAAACTTGCACAGTAAATCTAATGGAATGCATACCACACTAAATCTGAATATATTTACTCTTGGATTTTATTATGTTCTTCATAAGTATGATTGGTTGGAATCCCATAGAGTGATATTAAATTGTTTATAAAATTATTTTACTTGTATTGATGACAAGGGTGAAGCTTGCATGGTTTAAGGAATACCGAGAAATATTTCTATTAGACAAATTTCTGCAGTACAAATGAAGAAATATGCTAGAAAAAGGTGTCAAATGTTCATAGTCCAAGTACAAAATCTTTCTAATGATAATCAGAATCATCAATAGAATAATATCCTATACTGGAACAATACAAGTATGTTTTTCCAGAAGAAATACCAAGACTTCCTCCAAAAAGGGATATTGATTTTACAATTGATCTTGTACTTGGAGTTGTTTTAGTATCAAATGCCCCATATAGAATGAGTATTCTTGAGTTAATGGAGTTGAAGATTCAGTTATAATAAATTTTGAATAAAAAGTATATAAGGCCAAGTGTATCTCCTTAGGGGGCATCCGTTCAGTTTGTTAAAAAGAAGGGCGGTACTCTTCGGTTATGCATATATTATAAAAAAACTTAATAAAATGACCATAAAAAAGAAATATCCCTTACACGGGATATATGACTTGCTTCATCAAGTCAAAGGAGCTTCTGTTTTTTCTAAAATCGATATGATATCAGGATCCCATCTGATTAGAATTAAGGATGAATATATTCACAAAACAATATTTCACACACATCATGGGCATTATGAATTTGTGGTACTTCCATTTGGACTTACTAATGCACCAACTACCTTCATGTGCCTTATGGTTAATGTACTTAGACCATTCCTAGATAAATTTGTAATTGTATTTATAGATGATATTATGGTATACTTGTAGAGTAAAGAAGAGCACGACCAACATTTGCAGATGGTCCTTCAAACTCTTAGAGATAATGAATTACATGTTAAATTCAACAAGTGTTCATTTTACCATAAAAAAATTCATTATCTAGGACATGTAATATCAAAAGAAGGAATTGTTGTTGATTTGGAAAAGATAGAGAAAATAATGGAGTGGTCGGTAACTAAAAATGTAGAGGAAATCAAATCCTTTATGGAAATTACAGGTTACTATAGGAGATTTATAGGAGGATTTTCCAAACTTGCATATCCAATCACTTCTTTACATAAGAAACGAATCAAGTTTGAATGGAGTCAAAAGTGTCGAGACAACTTTGATAAGTTAAAACAACTCTTGACCATAGCTCCAACTTTAAAATTGGTTGAACCCAACAAGTACTTTGTGGTATGTATAGTTTCATATAAGGAAGCTTTATGAGGAGTATTGATGCAAGATGGTCATGTATTTGTTATCAATATAGAAAGCTAAAAGAGCATGGGAAAAATTATGCAACTTATGATCTAGAATTAGTAGTTATCATTCATACATTCAAAATGTGGAGACATTATCTTATATGATTTTTTTTTTTGTCGAGGACAAATAATGTTAGTCTCAAATATCTATCTGATCAACCTAATCTAAATGCTAGACAGGTAATTTGGTTAGAATTTATTAGTGACTATGATTTTGAGATTACGCATATTAAAGGAAAGGAAAACAAAATAGTTGATGCTTTAAGTAGAAAGCTTAAACAAATTTGTGCTACATTAGCAACAAGCTAATCAACAAACTTAATAGATAAATTCAAAATGGTTGCAAATTTTGATTTAGATTACCTGAAAATCAAGAGAAAAGTTAAGAAAACTAAAACACTGGATGAATTGAGGGGTGATTTTTCAATAGATAGCCAAGATATATTATTGTTGAAAGGAAAAATTTATGTTTTTGATGATACAAATCTGGAATTTTTATTTTAGATGAGTTGCACAAAAAACCAACAACTGGTCATCCTGGCTACAAAAAGTTGATTATTGTGTTGAGAAAGGATTTTTACTCTCCAAATATGAAAATTGAGACAACATAATATGTGGCTAAATGTCTTCAGTGTCAAAAAGTTAAGGCTTCTCATCAAAACCTTGTTGGGTTTGTTGCAACCCCTATCCATTCCAAAATGGAAATGGGAGACAATTTCAATGGATTTCATTATTGGACTACTAAATACTAGGAGGAAACATGACTCCATTATGGTCATGGTTGATAAGCTTAGTAAAGAAACACACTCTATCCTTGTAAAATCAACTTTTAAAGCCATAAATATTGTATAAATATTCACGAGAGAAATTTTTAGACTCCATGGGATACCTAAAATTGTAATCTCGAATAGGGATGAAAAGTTCACATCCAAGTTTTGGAAAGGATTGTTTGAAGGTATGAGAGCAAAGTTAAACTTTAGTACATATTTCCTTCCTCAAATTGATGGCCAAATAGAAAGGACAAATTAGATATTGGGGGATATGTTAAGGATGTATGTTAAGGACAAACAGACTAAATGAGAGGATTATTTTCACTTAGCAATTTTTTTTATAACAGTGGAATCAAACCTCCTTGAAAATGAGCCCTTTTGAAGTGTTGTATTGAAGAATATGCAAGGTACCATTAAGTCGGGATCATCTTGAAGATAGACTAGTGTTAGGGTCAAATATGTTAAAGGAAATGGAAGAAGTGGTCAAACATGTTAAACAAAACTTGAAAACAACCCAAGATCGTCAGAAAAGCTTTGTAGACTTGAAAATTCTCTAGAAGGAGTTTAATTTGGGAGATAATGTGTATTTAAAAGTTAAACCCAATAAAATCACACTTAGACTTGGCAGTTGTGCCAAGTTATCACCTATATACCGTGGACCTTTTGAGGTGTTAGCCATAATTGGACATGTGGCATATCAACTAACACTACCAGCCAATATTAAAATTCATAATATGTTTCATGTATTTTTGTTGAAAAAATATGTACATGACCTTTCTCATGTAATTGATTGAAATGTTGTACAGGTGGAACGAGAGGGAGAATTCCTAGTAGAGCCATTGTGTATTCTAGACCAAAGGGTAGTCACACTTCAAAATAGAGATGTAGCGTAGCTGAAGGTTCAATGGAAACATTTTAGTCCAAAGGAAGCAACTTAGAAATTGAAGGATGGTTTTAAAGAAGCATATCCTTCTATATATGGATGAAATACTATATTGTATTTCTAGAAATATATTGATTGAAACAGCAGGACGATGTCAAATATAAGCGAGGGAGGATGTGATATCCCTTGGTTTGATAAATTATGTAATTAAATGTGCATATTTGTATTTATGGTTAAAGTATGTTAGTTTGAAAAGCAATTGAAATCTTAATCATCAATAATTTATTACTGATAATAACTAATTGTAAATTTGTAATTATGATGTTTTATTTTTGTAAATAAACAAAATCTGGAAAATTAATTGTTGAGTACAAATGGTTGAAAGAGATGACGCTGCA
Organism: Pinus taeda; assembly: GCA_000404065.3. Classification (NCBI taxonomy): domain Eukaryota; kingdom Viridiplantae; phylum Streptophyta; class Pinopsida; order Pinales; family Pinaceae; genus Pinus; species Pinus taeda. The sequence goes on along the minus strand of APFE030761171.1, from coordinate 12,046 downwards.
AATTATTGTCAAATATTTATTGTCCATCAATAAGCCTTAGCCATCTAATCTAGATAATTAGATTTAATTGAGGAATTATGATATTGGCTAATTAATTGTTTCCTAGAAGACAGGGAATTGTCCTCAAGAGTGGGAATCAGGAGCTCATTAATGAGAAGATAACTACCTAACACTTGTCGGTGAGGTGAAGGTAGTTATTAGCCACCAAAAGAGTGGTAGAAGGGTTGGGATATGAATATTTTGTCTCCTTGCTTTTGTCTCATTACGAGAGAAGAAGAGACTAAAGAGAAGCAAGAAATAGAGACAAAAAGAATTTGCAGGCCTGGTATGCTTGGGGGGGCATTAGTTGTGTTGCAGTGTTAAAGTTGGGAGGAGCTAAGTACTTGACTATTAATTTTCCAGAAAAATTGTTTCAAGTCAGTGTTTCTAACTTCCATATTTATTTACTTGTCAATAGAAAAGAATATGATTATGTGTTATTTATGGATTTTATGTAGAGAAAAGAAAAGAAAATTGTTATTAAATTATATTTGAATTGTTATGATTCATTTATTCATTCTATATAAAAATTAGTAAATATGATTCGATAAATGAAAGAAGTATGGTCTCTATTTCATTTAAAATATGCGTAGAATAGAATGGAAGAAAATACTTTGTGGTGTAGCATAACAATTTATAGAAATGGGCTTTACACATAATGATAGCTAAAAATAGAGTTTATTAATTGGAAAGAGAAATATTGGAATACAAATACAAGATTGGATATATATATATGTGTGTGTGTGTGTGTGTGTGTGTGTGTGTGTGTGTGTGTAAAATTTCCTATAACACATAGATTATACACATGTTAAATTGAGATTGTTCACTTAAAGAGTAACAATCTGTAAAAGAGTAGCAGGAAATTAGAGACGACTAAATTGTACAATTATATATATTCTCATCTATATATTTAGAGGAAAGAATTGGGTATTAGAAAATGAGTTTCTTTGAAAACAGAACCAAAAAAATCATTTTGAACCTTATTTACATGTGAAATTACAGGTCATTATCCTAGATAAAAAGACTATATAGAAGATGCAAGAAAGGAAAGATGTAGGAATATTTATGTAGAAAAGTATCGCTGTAATCTTTACTTAAAAGAAAAAAATATATAATACACAGAGTTTCTTAATTTTTTGTAATACCATAGTATTAAGTTTGAATATGGAAAGAGCTAATTTTAACCTCAAAAGAAATGTATTAAACAATAAAAACCAGAATATGAGAATTATGTTTATTATAAAATAATTATATTAGTACAGAGCATGGCTTATAGCCTATTAAAAATACTTTAGTTCAAAGGAACTATATGCCATGTAATGCATTAAAGAAAGTATTTAAAGATACAATTCTAGGAATAAACAATTTAGAGAATGGTCTTCAAACAGAGAAATATCGTCTATGCAGAAGAAGAGACCAAATGATGGGAGGCCTTGACCTGGTAAATGAAATGGTTAAGCTGAATTAGGACCTCACCAACTTGAAAACAATTACATGAATATCCTATGGTAAGAATATCATAAACGAAGTGAGTACACAGTTTTAAGCATTGCATAGTGAATATAAAGGAGAGTTTAAAAATTGAAAGAATAAATGTAGATTGGGTTAGAATAAAAATTATAAGATCGATTAATTACTCTGCCTATGTAGAAAAGAAATATGAGTATGGTAAATGGAAATACCATTTTTACATTGCCAAATCTATATAGGTTATGCTCTAGCAATTAATATTTAAGAGTAATAATAATGAAATAATTCATAAGATACTTTCCTTGCATGATGATAATAATAATAATAAAACACAATGATATATAAAAGTCGTAACCACTATTATAAATGGGCTCTTAAGGTTTGAAAGAAGAACCCTTCAACAAGATATGGTGGCACCATTCGATAGGCTAAATGCTAGACAAAAACCCTCTCCATAAGTATAAAAAATTATGATGTAACTCTGTAGAAATAATATATCTAAATTTAAATAGATAAAGAGGTAGCTTCTTATAGCTAACTATTTCCATGAAAGAATTGGTACTGGAGAAAATAGTAAAAAATATTAAAGGGTATAAACCCTAATATAGTTACCAGAAAATGACTTTGAGACTACTCTCATATAATCATACTCCACTAATAGTTGTAAAGACCCAAAGAAATTTGTAAAGAATCCAATATTTTAAACATTTTAGCAACCCATTCTAATTAACGAAAAAGAACAGTTTTAGTATATAAAAAACAAACTGTGAAATTGCTCTATACCACAGTTATTTTGAATGTAGAAATTCCTTATAGATTCAAACTGTAGATTGTAATATGCTAAAAAAATTGACTTGAATCTACTCTACTCATCAACGGAAACAATAAACGATCGATGAAATCACGAAGCGTAAAAGAGAAAGAATTCAATCACACATAACACAATGATTTTTTGGGGAAATCCATAGCCAAAAACCCTTGCTATTTGTATATTGCATTAATCAGAGCAACCTCTGTGTTGAAAATAGCAACAAGAAATGCTAAATATAGAAGTGCTAAAAATAGCACTGCCATAAATAGCATTTTGGGATACCTTCCTATTTTAGTTAGTCCCTCAACTAAAATATAGAAATAAAATTCGAATTTGATCTTAGCAGTTGTTTGTAAAATAATTAATTAATTCATCTTGAGTTAATTAGTTGTAGAAAATCAAACATGAAGTCTATGTGGGGATATGCAACAATTATCCCATTGATTGAGGAATTTATCCTTCAGTTAAAGAGATAAGAATGAGTTGTAATTTGAGTTTTAATTAGTTAGCTCAGTTAACTGAGTTAAGTCCAGTTATATTAGTTCAAATAGTATGTTGAACTAATTGTGAGTTCAGTTTGTTAATGTATACATGCATGTAACTGCTGCACTTCAGATAACTGAATATTCTCTCATAAATAACTCATGCATGTCAGTTCAATCAGAGACCCAGTTGAGATCAGATGGAGGGACAGTGCACTATCAGTTGTAGGAATATTCCATTTTGAATATCTCTTGCATGCAGAAGGAACTCATTCCTTAGAGTTTGCACAGTTACTTCTTCAGTTTAGTGAGTGTGTGATGAGGCCAATTCACACAGGTGGCATCACTGGACCCCAAGGAAAACTGCACAAGGAAATAGGAGGCTTCGAGGGCTGAGGAAAGGCATATCTTGTGTCTATTCAGTCTGTGAGTTGTATTGTTTGATTGCAGAGAGAGCAGGATAGCTTATGAGCTGATTCTTTGTGTAATCTGAACATATTTCCACTTGTATGATAATACAGAGATTGGGGTTTTTAGCTAAGGCTTTCCCCAGAGTATTCTTCTGTGTTCATGTGTGATTGATTTCACTTCATCTGTTATATGTATTCTATTTGATCTTGCTCATATTCGATTAAGCTTCCACAAGTTTGTTGTAGAAGTAGATCTTGTATTTTTCTTTAGTATATTCCATAATTTGTTGATCTATAGTGGAAATTTCTACATGGTATCAGAGTAAAGGTGATCAGAGGAGAGAATAGTATACAAGAAGGGAGAAGTTCGAAATTTGAGGTTCCTGAATATAGAAATCAATTTCTTATCACATCTCAATTTCACCAATGGCGTTCAACGATTTAAGACTCGAGTATGCCCTTGATGGCAGCTCGAATTATATAGCCTAGAAGGATTGTATGGAAGCAATATTAGAGGATAACAATCTAAAGGACTTCATTGATCAAGAAGTCCCCAAGCCCGCAACATCTAATGCTACAGAATTGGCAGAATGGAAGAAATGTGTGGCTAGAGCAAGGAGAATCCTTCTGGAGGGAGTTCAAGACCACAAAGTCTCGAGTCTCCATGGGAAGAAAACATTGTTTTTGATGTGGAAAACATTGAAATATCTATATCAGAACAACAACGATTAGAGGAAGCTAGCCCTGAAAGACAAGCTTCGGAAAATCAAGTGTGAAAAGGGCGACACGATCTCTACATATCTGAACAAGCTCACCACTTGCAGGGGTGAGCTTGGAAGTGTAGGGATCACGACAGCTGATGATGACATGGTGAGTCTTGCACTCCTCAGTCTTCCTAAGAGCTGACATAGCTACCAAGACTCGGTTAATGGAAGAGAAAAACTGCCAGATTGGGAATGACTTTGGTTGGATCTGATGCAGGAGGAGATAAGAAGAAGCACCAGAGATGGATCCTCATCAAAGCAAGATGATGAGGAAAATCTAGCCTTAGCAAACAAGGCGAGGAATGGGAAAAGGAAGGTATCCCATCCCAAATCTAGTTCTTCACACAGTGGGAATAAGTTTGACAAATCGAAAGTGTGATGCTTTCATTGTCATGAAGTGGCCATTATGCTACGAATTGTCCACAAAAGAAATCCAAGAAGGGATCCTCGAAGGGATCTGATGGTGAGGCACTAGCCTCATAGTTTGAGTTTGATTTCTCTCTTATCACATGCATGGTTTCATCCATGGTGGGATGTGTGTGGTGCCTGGACAGTGGAGCTTCATTCCACATGTCAGGTGACAAGAATATTTTTAGTACCTTGGAGGAGAAGGATCTCCATATGTGGATCAAGATGGGCGATGATGGAAAGTACCATGTTTCAAGTGAAGGTACGATTGTGTTTCAGAGGGAGCATGGAGCTCCTCTCACCCTAACTGATGTAAAGTATGTACCAGTTCTGAAGAATAATCTTGTGTCCGTTGCTATGCTAGAAGATAAAGGCTATGATGTAATATTTA
>APFE030761169.1:3548-42051 GCA_000404065.3 Pinus taeda | reverse complement strand
CCGCATACAGATCTATAAATATTCAATCATGACTTGCAGCGATTTCAAACTTAAGTTATACCCAGTTCAGATCATTACATGCGTCAGTATACAGATCTAGAATAAACATAATAGAGATAGTTCATTTCAAACCATTTGATCCCGATCTATCCTTAGATCTTGTTCTCCATCAACTTGTGAGATCCCTCCTTAGCTTAGATCAAGCAACCCATAACCTGCATACTGGATCTCATCCTTTATCAGATATTCAAGACTTTCTCTATGCCTTTGCCTAATGATCTTCTTATCCTTTTATAGTCTTAGGCCTTGCTCAATACCATGGTCCAAAACCATAACAAACCAATACCATCAACTCAATACTAGGGATCAACACGTCTGTCGAGATGCCATGGTCCAAAAACCATAGGTTCAAATTCCAAGGACTAACCACCACAGACCAAAGGTACGTTTTCCAACATATACGCGCTTTTCCTTGCATGAATATGCGTGCATACGCATACGCAACTTTGTAACGACTAACATGCGTGTATACGCGGATCTGTCACGATGAACCTGTGTATATGTATTTTCTATTCATTCTTGTAGTCTTGTTCATCAATTCCTTGCTGCTGACCTTCTGCACTCTGATTTGTCATCTATGTGGTTTGCCATCAAGGACAACACTTGTCTCATAATGCCAACAATCTCCCCCTTTGGACTTGATGGCAAAGCTAACTTGTCACACTTAGATCTATCATCTGATTCCTTTTAGTTGTCCTGCATCCCATTCATTTAGTCACATCTGATATCTCTTCTGTAGATTCATCTAGTTATATGTAAGTGAGATGATCTTCTATGAGAGGGTTGCCATCAAGTACAACACATGCACCATAATGCCAACAAAGAAATGGAGAAGAAATAAAGGAGGATAAACAAGTCAAAAATATTTAGAAAAGCCCACTAAGAAAAAATGAAAAGAAATAAAGGATAATGAGGAAAAGTTGGGTACGTAGAAAACTATTGAAAATTTCATTGTAGTAAGTACAAAACTTGTCAAGGAACCATAGACCAACAGCCCCTCCATAGGTTGGGGGATCGAAACCCTCAAGTGAATAAGGATCATTGTCTCTTGAAATTTAAGAGTATTGGTCACAAACACAAGATGAAACCAATAAGAAGCTTAACCATTAAAAAAAAACCAATTATACTCTTCATCTAGAAGACAAAGCTTGAAGAGAATGGAGTTCTAGAAGAATGTACATCTCACTGGAAAACCTATAGGGTTGCAATAATAGGCTCCAAAGGTTCTTCTGGGGGAGGAGGAAAATTTTGAAATAACAACATTTTAATGCTAGGTTCTTGTTCAAAATCACAACATTAGCTCTTGATAGGGTTAGAAATTTCGGCTAGAAATTGGATATTGTCACTCTATATGTCAAATAGCTTTAGGGAAAATATTGACTATTAGGATCATTTGAAATATTTAATAAAAATAAAGATTGAGCAAGAAAACATTTTAGGTAGAGCCCTTGATGGCACCCCTAGAGACAAAAAAAGAATTGGGGAAATGTTGTTTGAGACCATCTTTCAAAGAAGCTAGAATATATAATATTCGAATGGGATTTTGTAGATGTTAAAATTGGGAAACAAAAATACAATTGGACAAATAGGTGAGCTAGCCCATGGGGGCTTCACTGGGGGAGAAATACCATACCACGTGCATTCATATTGGGGGATATATATTGAGGGAAAAATGACATTATATATTGGGGGAAAAGGGTTTTTCTATTGGTAGGTATAAAAAATGGAGCTCAAAGTTAATGAAAAAATGAAAATGGGTTTGAAAATTATTAATGAAAAAATGGATACCTACAATATATAGTGAAATTACGGGTTTTTAAATTAGAGAGGCGTATTTGGTTCATATTAATAGGGGGTTAAATAATTTGGTTTTAGAGGTATTTTTGAATATGTGTTCAAATTAGGGTATTGTTTAGTATGTCACCAACACACGTGATATGTTAGAGGTTCATTGAGTGAAGCCCCCACGAGATATCCCTATATTTAAAACCACATGAATAGACCACATTCTTATCAGAAGTGACTTTCCTCCAAATAATTTCATAATCTCCTCAAAACCTTTTCCATGGGTGGGCTAAGAATACAAACCATATGGTATTAATACTTCTATAATTTTTAAACTATAGGCCCATCCCTTTTAGATTTAAGCCCATTTGGCTACAGAAGGAATAAGAAATGAATATTATGGGAGAAAAAGTTGAGGGTTGTCAAACTAGTGCTCAAAAAATGGGCCATGAATAATTATCCACTACTAGAGTAGGATAAAGTGGAATTGAAAAGTAGATGGGAAAAAAATTGGGAAACGGAAAATGAATATATGCCAACAATCTAATTAATGAGGAAAGTAATGTGTATTAGTCTATTATATATACCATCAAGTTCTAAAGAGAGAGGAGACACGGAGTCTAATATTTAGAATTTTGTGGCATAAGGTAAGGGACTCTAATACAACATTCCTTCATAATCAACCCAAATCAAGGTTCTTTCAGAATAATGTCAAAGAATTTACCACAATAATCTAGTTGAGGACTCAAAATATCGACCATTCCTTAAGACGTATACCGTGGTAAATTCTTTGAAATTGTTCTGAAATTAACTTGCTTTGGGTTGATTATAAAAGAATGTTGTATTATAGTTCCTGCTTTATGCCACAAGCTTCTAAATATTAGTCTCCATGTCTCCTCTTTCTTGAGAACTTGATGGTTTTTCTAATACATAAGACTTTCCTCACTAATTAGATAGTTGCATATATTCATTTTCCATTTTCCATTTTTTATTTTTAATTTCACCTTCTTCTACTCCAAAGATGGCTAATTATTCATGGCTCATTTTTTGAGCAATTGTTTGATAGGCTTGAAATCAAACAATCCATCCTACAAAATCTTAATAATGTCATTAATATCAAAGAAATTATGCTACACAATGGAATTACTCTTCGAAGTTTTCCAGTGATCAAGGACGTACAAAATTCCCATTATGAAGAGTGTTATATGGAATTTATACCTACGGATAAGTATGTCTTCCCTAAGTGGGTAGTTACACTTAGAACAACTAAAGTAAAGATGTTTAACCTTTTCCTACAATAAACATATAAGATAAATGAACCTACTTGTGATAATTCGCTTTCTTTGATCTCCTTCGAGTTTCTCCCATCGCTCTCGCTCAAACTAAATTCGCTCAATTGGTACCTACCAACATAAATAGAAGACGACAACAATCAAAGCATATGGGATATTTATTGTAAACAAATGCAATCGAAAACATTTGAACATACATTCATCGTAGATATAGACAAAAGTATTGGAAGAGGAACAAACAACTTTATTGATTGATAGAAGGATAAGTTACACCCAATGTGGTTTGATTTCGTGTCACTCATCCATCTTAGTCCAAGCCCTCATCACACCAATAGTAACATCAATCTAGTGGCATAACATTAGTTTGACAATGATTTCAAGTCTCTAAACAAGTAATATTTCTCTATAATATCCAAGCTCTTTGGCTCTATGATGGGAGGTCAATTTATACATGAATGCAAGTGGTTTTTTCATTAATATGGCACTGAATGGTTTTTTGTAATTGAATGATTAGTTTCCATGTTTGAAGGGATGAAAGGATAGAGGATTAGATGATCCAAGGCTATCCTAAGTCGAGCTCATCTTGATAGGATAGGAGTTAGGTTCCTTCTAGAAGGCTCTATAAAAGACTAATATACTCAGGATCCAATGAACATTTCGAGGATTCTTGCCCAGCACAGGCTTGAGTGGGATTAAGTGCTCTACAACACAGCCTTGAATGGGGCTCCCTCCTATGTAGAGAACTTATCCCTAACCACAGGTGAACTGGTGAACCAAGGAAGCGCTTCAATAGGGTTTGAAGTCATGAAACTCTCATGGATGAAAGCATTCAATGAGGTGGCATGTCTAGGGCATGTAGCAACTGAGTTAGAGTTTGATAGACCTTTTTTACATAGATTTGATCATCGGGAGTGATGTGCCCAAATAGACCTGTAACAACTGTGCCCTAAAGCATGAAGTTAAAAACGATAATGTTGAGTGATATGATTTATGATGTGATGAGGAGGATCTGAAGCAGACAGTGACTTGCATCAATTATAATACATAATATCATGATATCTCTGAATTTTTCATGGATTTTTGAGGGAAGGCATTCCCATGCTCAAAATATAAACTTTTCATTACATGTACATAAATCAGATAGTCGTCTACAAATATAGATCCATGATAGTATGACTATCTATGTAAATCCATCGTATAGATGATTTAGTACTCTCCTAAAATCACAACCTGGATGGATGAAACTAGATCTGGGGTCCTCTATCTCGTCCAATCATTTGCTCAAATATGAGTCTAACCGCGTGAAAATGTGATCTAAAGTCAAACATGGGAAGATATTGTCTGATTATCGGCCAATGATGTAATTTGTTAATAGAGGCGAGAGAAATCACCAATAATGACAATGATTCTCAAGGTATTAGAGTACATTTTGCATGGTGTCAATAGATGTTTTGATGTGAAACACCATACAAAGTCTTTCGGTCGAAGGCCTGTGATGTCAACTTGTCGCTGGAAGGGAGAAACTTTCTAATGATGTATACAAGCCTCAAGGTACTAGAAGGATGTTTCTAAGTCAACTTCCTGGATAATGTACTGATGTTGACAAGACGCAACTCATCATAGGAGGGCCTTGATGTATCACCCATCATTGACATGAAATAAGTGTAATTATTTTTAAGATAGAATGTGACTAATGACACAATGTTTAGCAATGGCAATCATGAAAATGAAGGTTTATGAGTATTGCAAAGGATGAAGTTTATTGAGTGACTTCTCTTGAACATGTCGGCGACATTGAATGAATTGGCAACATTGACCCAAAACCAAGGTGATGGATGGTATGATAGACCATAGGTATGATAACCATCAAGTAGATAACCTAACCCAAATAGCCACAAAGATGAAGTGAAAGTATCATGTTCAAGAGCGACTTGCTACCATAAAGTGATTTATCTCTTTTTCCATTTTCACTAGTCATTGCTCACCAATACCTCTTTATTTCTAACAAGCCTGAGGAGGATAACATATTCTTGATGTTTAATTCTACCCTTTGGGTGAATCCATCGCTATGTGATGTTTTAACGATTCTAGTGAAGGTGAAACTCTGTCTTGTCATGATCGACAAGTTTGTTGCTATTTGATGCTTTAACAAATTTAACGATAATGAGAACTCAGTCCTTTTCATATTTACAGAGTTTGAAAGGGGACAAAAGGAAAAATCCATAGGTTTTTTTTCATAAATTTGTCTCTCAAGTCCGAAAATGCATAAAATAACACAAGAGAGAACCTATTGACCATGTTCTATCAACGCATTCCTTTTTCATAAGTAATCTATCTCAGTCTTGTAAAAGGTTAAACGTATACTGAGTAGATGTCATTTCCAATTCGTTTATGAGCTAAAAAGGACAAGCACCCAACAATCTTTTCATATTTTGAGAGTTTGAAAAGAGCTAAAAGAGGACTCTAGGGGGGTTCCTTTTTCGATGTTTAACAGAGCTCGAAAAAGAGATAAAAGTATGCTTTGTGGTCAAAAGGACATTTTACGATCTTGCACATCAAATTCACTATATCGACTATAAACCTTCTCAAAGAACCATGAAATGGATTAAACATATTTATTTCATTGGTAAAAATAGGTAAAAACTATATTTTATTCATTTAATGAACATGAAATAACCATAAAACAATAATTTACCAAGTCATTTTACCATTTGACATTTACCATTCAGTTTTGTGCTTTGAACCAGGTTTTTACCTCAAACCTCAGTAGCTAATTGCAGGAGATTCTGTGGATCATTCTTCGTGCTGTCAGGACCAAGTAGGAGATATACCTCTTCTCTTTCATTTAAGTTCATTCTTTTTCAATTTCAGGCAAAATTTTTAGGGTTTTGGGGTCCCTAGAGTAAACATATCATGCCCTAGGATCAACACACCCTTATGCATCGAAAACTGTGCTACAGAGCAATCAAACAAAAGGGAAACTACTCTACATCACATTGTCTAAAGATTAGCGGTGTGTTGGGCACAATTTATAAATTTGATTCATCATTTCCACTAAAAATCTCTTCAGTTTTTGCATGAAATGGGTCCTAACTAAGCCTATGGTGTGATTTCAGACTTTGATCAGATCAGAGTGACTATCACACGGCATGAAAGAGAACATGAAGAACATGATATGGTTGCCCTAAATTATCCTGTTACCATTGAGGCCCTCAGAGATTGTGGGTTACTCAAATATTTTAGGTTATCCAAGATGAGGAAACTGTTAGAACTATTGCGGTTCTTGGTTCATTCATGAGATCCAACGGAATAGGATTTTCACATAGGGGACAAAGTGCTCCCTATATTGATTGGTGATATTTACTTTCTCATGGGATTGTCAAGATGTGGTGCCCCCATTTCTCTTTCAAGTTCTACCCATGGGGGTGAATTAGTGAGGGACTACATTTGACAATTCTGCTGGCCAAGTACACAGCCTAGGAAAGATGGAAAGATAAAAATCAAAGATGTTCATGATATGCCCTTGCGAACAATCCTCTTTACTATCACAAAGTTGGTGGGTAGCATGACACTTCATGTCGCGAATATATCATACATGCAGTATGCACTTGAGTGTCTCGAGCCAACTATGTTCAACTGGTGTGAGGTAGTACTCTCTTTGATGAAAGAGATTTGACTAAAGTAAAAAGTAGTAGGAAAAAAAATTCCAGCCATAGATCAATCTTGATCACTTTTACTTTCGAGAGAATTCCATTGATGCAACCTTAGCATGTGACACTGAGTTTAGCTGGTCCTAGAGATCCACGGATGCAGAGATGGATAGAGTTGATGCTTAGACATGTTGGTCAGTCATCAATCTCATTTTCTATTGCATTCTTTAGTTGGCTCAACCGACAACATATTGTCATAGAGGAGCATCCATATGCGGGGATGGATTTTTGTAGAGATCCATGTTTGAGATTACTAGTGGGTGCTCAATGGGGTGTTATAGGTAAATTGTTTTGACCATGCATTTTTCCTTTTTGAGTTTTTGCATGTTTTTGTGTATTTTGATGTTTCCAAGACTAAACTAAAAATGTTCTCATGAATACAGATGTTGGCATTGTTCTACTAATGGGTCATCAATAGGAGGCGGGTGAACCAGTGGGGAGAAATGTCGAAAGAGTAGTTCTTCGGGATTTAGATCTGATCGAGACACTGGCAGAGTTGCAACATCATATAGAGGGGTTAACCCTCGGTATACTAGATATTGTTCAGATTGAGGAGTTATCGATGAGACTACAATGCCATACTATTGGTGTACCTAACCGTTGGATGAGGCTATTGCACATGATAGCTCAGGGAGTGACCTGTTATCATGAGCATCATTAGATCTACTTAGGATGATTTATTGTATGAATTTTGAGTTTTTTAGGTGAGATGACCAACATGTCTTGGACACAAAGTTTTGTGAAAACTTTGAATATATGTCTATTTTACTTTTAGTGTTTTTGTATGGTTATGTGTAATCTTATTCAACTGTTGATGTGAATTAAAAATTTACTCTTTACATATATCATAAATGTTTGTTTAACACATAATTAGCTAAAGAATCAGTCAGTGTGTTAAAGTTTCTAGAATTGTGTTGATCTTGTATGTAATCAAAATGTCTTTCCAAGAGATGAACTCTAAGGAATATATGATGAATATTTGGATTTTGGATGGTATAAACATTTGTAGGTTGTATTATGACAAGTTGTGAGTCTAGCCTAATGATCATTCAATGAATGCCAAGTGAAATGGCATCAGAGAGTAGTTCAATCAATGTACTACACTCAACGATATTGTTCGTATAACAATCGATACAAATCCATTAAAAACTCACTAACTTTCCACTTGGAGTTAATATGGCCCATGCTGCAGAGGATAGGTTCTGCGTACTATGACTAGCACCATCGGCATAACCAACAAATGGTTCCAAAGGTTTTGACATCTGCACCAAATGCAAAGAGGATTACTAACCACATAAAAAGTCTAAAAGTCGCACTAACACACCTATGCAACAAAATAATATATACAGTGTTTTTACTATGCACAATCAAGCATAGTAACATTTAAGATACACCCCATTTCGAGGCTGCAACAATGTAATTTCATCATAATCAACCAACCTGTAAGCGCATTTTTCCAAAACACACTTGATAATGTAAGGTCCCATCCATAGTGGTTCAAATTTTCTTGTCCCTAATTTATCGACTTCCTAATCATAAAGCAAGACCAAGTCTCCTTCTGAGAATATGTGAGGCTAGACATTGTGGTCATATTGTGGCTTAATTCATTTATTATGTGCTTCGTTGGCTAATGTGGATTCACGATGTGTTTCATCTAGATGGATGAGTTCTATGAAACATGCTTCCTCATCAGAAGTGACAGGTAACAAGTAAATTGTGAGTTTTAGTGATGAAATCTCACATTGTATTGGCAAGATTGCCTCAAGGCCATACACTAATTGGAAAGGTGTGAATCCAGTTGTGTTTCTTATTGAGGTTCGGTAAGCCCACAAAGCTGAGTACAGGATCAAATGCCAGTTTTGTTTGTGAACTCCTATCATTCTTTGAAGCACTTTCTTAAGGACATTTTTGATGGCTTCAACTTTTCCATTAGCCTATGGATAATAAGGAGTAGACCTATCATGTGAGAGTCCTAACTTGGTAGTTAATTCAGTCATCATGTGATTTCAAAAATGTGAACACTGATCTATAACTATAGCTTGTGGTACACCAAACCGTGCAACCACATGGTTGAACAAAAAAAGTGTTGTCTCACCACTATTGTTTAATGTAAGCATCACCTCAACCCATTTCGTAAAATGGTCAATGACAATAATAATATACCCATGCCCCCTGGTCAAGTGAGGGTTACATGTCATGAAATCAATGCCCCATTTTGCAAATGGTCCAACAACGATGACAGGATGTAGTGGTGCATGTGGTAATCAAGTTTTACGGTAAAAAATATGGCATGCATGAGAACTTCTAATAGAAGTAATGCAATCGTTAAATATGGTAGGCTAGAAGTAACCAACACGGAGAATTTTATGTGTGGTAGCATAAATAGATAAATTTCCACCACAAGCACCAAAATGGCAATCATTTAGAACTTTCTCAGCTTCCTCATGTGTGAGGCACCTAAGAAAAATCGTATCCATACCACGACGATAAAAGGTGTCACCAATGATCAGATAATATTTGGCTTGATATTGAATACGTCAATGTTGCAAACAAGAGGTATCAGACCAGAAAGTTTGGGTTTAGAGAGAGATCAGTATATCTCCATACCAAGGGTCTGATGACGAGATCAAAAACAGGGACTCATCTGGAATTGATGGTTATGTTGTTGATTCGATGATAGTAGATGGAAGGTCACAAAGAAGCTTGAAAAAAACTAGAGATTTCTTTGACTTGGATTTGATGAATTCCAAATCGAATTCCTGCAAAATGACGATCCATTTTTAATATTTTCCCCTCAGCAATTGACATGACAAGATGTATGGCATAGGGTTGCAATCCGAAATGACAGTGGTCTTTCAGAGCAAGATATAATGGCAAAATCTTTGTACAACTTGAAAACAAGCCAAAGCTAGCTTCTACATGTAAGAATACGTAACTTCCATATCTTTGAGACTACGACTCAAATAATAAATCAGATGTTCAATCCCATCTTCTTCTTGGACTATAACCATAGCAATGGTTGTATCTAGAGTGGTGAGGTACAAGAAATAGTCATTTTGATAATTAGGGGAATACATTAATGATGCTCAGATCAGGGTATCTTTGAGAACATAAAAGGAAGCTTGTGCAACCTAGTCCCAATGGAAGGGAATTCCCTTTTTCAAAATATAGGTAAATCCTTTAGCTAGTTCAACATAGCTGGGAATGAATCTCCTAAGAAAGTTAGCCTTCCCTTGGAGTCTATGTAACTAAACTAAATTGGAAGGTGGAGGCAGATCAAGAATTTCCTTAACCTTCAAGAGGTTGAGTTGAATTCCTTCTTTGGACACTATGAAACTGAGAGAATGACTAGAATAAAAAAAAAACACACAATTATGTGGATTGAGTTGAATTTTGTAGTGTCGGCACCATAAAAAGATGGCTCTCAAATGTTGCATATGATGAACCCATTTCTATGAATGAGAAGGTAAGTAATCTAGATAGGGTTTTACAATGTGTTTGATGTCGTGGAAGGCATAATTCATTTCCCTATGAAAATTTTCCCCAACGTTCTTCAAACCAAAAGGGAGTTTCCTATATGCGAATGTGCCCCAGGTACAAATAAAGGTAGTTTTAGATTGGTTTTCTAGGTGGATACTGATCTGATTATAGTTGGAAAAGCCATCCGTAAATGAAAATATTTCACATCCGGCACATTCATGAATTATTTGGTCGATAAAGGGAGTTGGATAGTTGTATTTTGGACAAGCATGATTAACATCCCTATAATCAACACACACTCGTATTGTTCATTGTTTCTTCATGACATGAACAATATTGGGAACCCAATCAGTAAGGGGAATGGGCTATATGAAACCCGCATGCAAAAGTTTTTCAACTTGTTATTTTATGGCAGAAACCTTGTTCATATGAACAGGATGGAGGTGCTATCATACCGGCTTGACATCAATAAACATTTTAATCTCGTGTTCAACTATACTAGAATCAATACTTGACATTTCCTCATATGGCCAAGCAAATATATCGCGAAATTCACGAAAAAGAGCATGGTAAGTTTCAATTTCTAATGGAGAACAAGATTTGCCAACATGGATGTTTTCTACAATTCCAAGTTTGGTTGAAATATCGATAGAAATGGTTTCTTCAATATTTGATAAGTTTCTTTCGGAATCTACTGTGTCTATAAATACAGAATTTGAAAGAAAATCAACAATTGAAGGGTGATTTAGTTTATTTGGAATATCTTCTATGTGATCTATAAGATGGGATCGATGATGATAATGCGCCCATGGTTCTTCTTCTGTCATCATTGATTTGATGATTCCTTAATCAATAGAAAATGTACATGAAAAGGATCGGAGGAAGTACCATATTCTAATGAATGATCAACCCATACAATCGGTGATGATGGATTTGGATTTGTTGCACAAGCCAAAAAGATTACTTTCTATGAGAGCTCAATTTGGCTTAGCAGCATGATTTCATTAAGTATATTAACTTCAAAATTATTGGAAATCTTCCATGAGTCAAATGAAGTCAAAGATATCAAGTTACAGGTCTCAACTTTTGCAACTTCCTCCATTTGTGATGGTGACAATAGTGAAAAGTTGCCCACTAGGGAAGAATCTTTGAAGAGACCTACTCCAATGTTCTAAAGAGATAACGGAGGTCCATGAACTAACAGAACACTTCTAGTTTCCTATGAACTAGAGGTGAAGAAGGCGAGTTGATCAATTACTGTGATTCCGCCTTTATGAGGGAAAGTGATCATACGAAAGTATGTCGAAACCGCAATAGCCATAGTGTAAACCCATGGTCTTCCTAGTAAAATATTGCAGACAAGAGGTCTGTCAGCAACCTCAACTTCAAAAGTTACAGTTTTTCCCCCTAATTCTATCTGCAGGTTATTTAAAATTCCACAAGGTGTATAAGTGCGACCATCAAAATATTTTAACATCGTAGGTGATCATGACAAAGGCGGTGAGCCAAGTGTTTTCCAGCAATTCATTGGCATGATACAATTAGATGCACCTTCATCAACAATGGTTTGGTGAATGAGGTGATTCAAAGCATTTACTTGGATCATGAATGCTAACTGTACTGGTAATTGTTCCGTATAACCAGCATGGTTAAAAACTATGAGATTGGAATCCGTTGGATCAATTCCACCAATTTCTAACAATAAAGCATGATTTTGGGAGGGAAAATTTTGAAGCACCTCAAGCGTCAATATAGCAGAAGGTGACTGAGCTAAATCTTCTACTATGTTATAATTTTGTGCTACTTGAGCTCGAGGGTTGAATGTAGATTTATGAAGAATTCCCTTAGGCGATTTTATTATTAACTCTGGTGCAATTAGTGGTGGAATGGAGTCAGACAAAGTCAAAGTCGAGGTATTGGGTTGATCTATAGCCTAGTTATTCGATGACAACATTGGATTTCCGTAATCTTTACTTTATGTAGTCACCAAAACATCAGTCTTAGTCTTAGTGGTAGATATCATAAGCACTTGAGAAGTGGAAGCATGATCTGTAGCAACCAAATGAGTCTTTGGGTTTGGAGAACGGTCTGTCAACACAGCAGATGTACTAGAATTCTTAATAAGTTTTGAGACTTCAGAGCAGTGAGGATAGTCTTGCGTAAAGTTTTCCTCATTACAAATTAAACATGGGTAATGAGGTTTCCTGGCCGGAGAAGAAGAATCAAATTATTTCTCTTGAGGGGGATAATTTTGTTTCTTTTTTGTTTTCCCCTTTTTCTTGCTTCCAGGTTTCTTTTCATTTTTACCTTTGTTAGATGACACGACATTTATTTTAGAAGAAAGTGTATTATCAGGTGTATTAGAGGTTTGATTTGAAATAGAAAGTGTTTGACTAGATGGTCTACTTGTTGTTTGAGTGCTTGAAGAACCCATCACACCATCACTGGCATGAGAATCCTTACGAGATGGAGGTGGTGGAAAAGTAAAAGCTGGTCTAGGTGCATTTGGAATCATATCATAGAGCATGCCAGACTAGGTGTAAATCAAGTCTAAGTATTAGGCACGAGCAATTACTTTCTCTTTACTAATAACTCTTCCTTTAGCCCATCCTCGGTGATATATGGCAACAAGGATTTAATAAACCACTAGGCTAAAAGCTGATCATGAACAAAATTTTTGACCATTCGATGACGATGACGCCACTCATGAATATGATTAGAAATGTGAGTAGCAGTGGTCTATTTAAAGTTGGTGAATAGTTTTGTTCCAGTTTCATATCTGATGGGTAGCTGGAAATGGGTTAAAAATGTAGTGGCTAAGGTTGTGAAGTTGTCAAATGAAGCTCATGGTAATTCAATATACAACTTTGCAGCTAAACTAGTGAGTGCTCACTGGAAAAGACGTAGTCTTACTAAATCATCATTTAGGGAGTTGGATGAACACCATAAATGAAAATTCATAACGTTATTGGACAGATCTTCTCCAGGGTTTCCATTGAACTTAGGAATATTAGAAGGAAATTTGTGTGGAATCACTGACCACCAAGCTGAATAAAGAATGGGATCATTGTTACGCTGATTTAAATCTAGTAATTCAAGTGTTGGGACAAAAGGCAACTATCAGTTTAGGTCGGGTTGGGCATAACTAGGGTAAGATGGAATTTCTTGGGAAATAGGCCTTTGCATACCAGCATAAGGAATCTGTTGTTGGTAACCTTGATAGGGGTAGGTTTGTTGATCATATCTAGTATAAGGTTGTTGCTGGGGACCAAGATAAATTTGTCGTTGACCAAAACTAGCATAGGCTTGTTGACTAGAACCTGGGTAAGCTTGTTGTTGACAAACCCAACATAGGCCTATTGACCAAGTCCAAGATAAGTTTGGTATTGTTGGAATTTATGTTGTTGGTATTGTGGCTTCCACAATTGTTGATACAATGCTTGTTCCCCACGAGTATAAGTTTCACCAGGTTGGGGATAAATTGGACCAGTATAAGCTTGAGTCATCCTAGTTAATGGTAAACTGACCTGAGGTTGTTGGATTTTAGACACAAATAGTTGTTGTAAAATGGCCCTAGAAGGCTGAGTCTATAGACTTGAAACTTGAGGGTAAGAGGTTGAAGGATCAAATTGCAAAGGTTCAGATAAAATCAACTAGGCTTGTGATTGTGGTAAAGTCATAATGACAAGCATAGTAGGTATGGATGAAATAGGTTGTATTGGTTGTGATGAATACACAAGCCTTCGTTGAATAGGAATTGTAGGTTGCCATTGACAAACAATCATTCCAGAATAAGTTGGACCTAAAGATGATGGTATACTTCCATATGGTGGCCCCCAGAATATGGAGAATAAGAAGACTAGGAATATTGTTCTCCATATGGAGGTAACCTAGTGTTATGTGGATACATTGGACAGTAATCAGATGGACCAGCTTGATATTGACTTGATGGATCAAACTGTTTAGTATCCGTAAGGGAAGAACTAGGTAAAATTCCTATGGACGACATGGTTGAACACCATCGACTATAAGAAACACCAGAGTGAGTTCAAGATATTGATTGGTAACCCAGTGGGATGGACAAACAACCATACAGATGTGACTGAGGTGTTGTGGTAAACATGAAAGAAGTAGCGACACTAGATGTTGTCATAGTTGTAACAAATGATACTGTATAGGATGTTGTTTTAGCCATAGTCAAATGACCCAATAAATTTCCTAATGAATATATGGGAGTTTGAAAGTAAATAGGATCAAGAGGAGCAATATAAGTTAACAGAGGAAAAGAAGGATAAAGATAACGCCCTGGTCCAAAACGAGTTTGAGTTCTACATGAAGTTTCTTCTTCAAATTCCTCTTCAATAGCAATCAAACCAGGTGGAAGGACTTCACCATTAGGTCTATAATAAATTTCCGGTGTTTGACTCTACCATAAAGGAGAAGTCTCAACAATTACAGATGTTTGAGGGTAAACCGGTCGATTGTCTTCCGGTATGGGAACAACTTCCGGTTGTTCAACTTCAGGATCCAAGTGTTCTGGTAAAAGAACAATGGGTTCAGGATGAATTTCTTGAACAACTTTTGTTTGAGGATCAACTTCTTGTTGGACAACTTTAGTTACCATTTCACTAAGTTCACTTTCAGTGTCCTCGGGTAATTGTAAAGGTTCCACTTCAGTAACAGATAAACCGGTAATAGTAGGAGTAAATGGAATCAAACTATGTGATGGTATAGGTAACTCTCGTAAATCAGATGAAGAAACAAAAGTTTGTGATGTACTGGACTGAGTTAAATGAGATCGCTTTCAACAACTAGGTTTAGCTTCAGGTGGTAAATGTGGTTTACTCACTACCTACACGAATGACGGGGTAAAGGTTGATTTTCTTCCACGATTGGTGATTGATTTTATTATAAAAAGAAATAAACAAAAAGAATCTAGACAAAAAAATTACCAAGTAACTGTGAACTGTAATATACCGCCTCGGAGGACCCAAGGACTTAACATACGTGCAGGTAATCTCTCTGAATGTTGTTTTCGGTGTATCACAATATACAAGGTAGCCGATTCGGTTACCTATGGAAGGATAGAAACTTAATGTAGTCCTCCCAGATATACTTGAAAATACATGGAGGCCCAATCCGTGTTAGCATTGTTTAATGCGAAACTACATAGTGAGAGCATTCCCTTATACTTTTCATACTATAACACCACCCGATATACCCAAAAGTATGTGGACGAGCTACGATATACTTATGTACGTGGAATGAGGTATCACACTTGGAATGTATTATAGATTGTTAATGACAGCTGCTATGTTTAACGACACTAGAACACGTCTCTAGCCTAGACCTCTAAATGTTATGCATTAAGGTACAATGCTCCATTACGTTAATTGAGATAAATTTTAGTTGATCTTGTTTTAAATTTTGCCTTTCAGGTTCACTATGTGATGTTTCTGAAACTCCTAGAATGCAACTAAGATGGGAAAGATTATTTTCATTTAATTTAAACAATGAAAAAAATAACTAAATGGGATAGAGCCATTAGAATCTCTAAACAAAGAGCATAGAGTGCATCTAATGCAACTCTCCCTATACCATTCCTATAAGCACACACAAACTTCTAAATTAATTATGCATGTTTTTCTTTTCACCTTTAATGTTTAGATGAAAATAAAGAAACTAAATGCACAAATGATAAATCAATGCTTTTCACAAGAAACAAAGACTTTACGACAGTTTCTTTTTCAAAGAAATGAAGACTTTACGACAATTATTTTTCAAAAAAGTAAAGACTAAACAATGTAAGCTATCTTTGGGATTGATTCGACAATGATAAGGAAAACATAAAGAAACATTGAACAAACGAAGCCAAAGTGGGCATGGAAAAGAAATGCTAATTTGTACAGAGAAACATTAACCATTCGACAAACGAGGTGTGAAACAGTTTGGAAAAAATAAAGCAAAAATCTAGGTTTTTGGCTTGACAGGGACTAGTGTAGCCCTGAGTGGGACACAATGTGTTGCAGAGCACTGTCTGTAGGCTAAGGCTGTTTTTCAACGCACTGTGCCAAGAAAAATATTGCGTTGATGCCAAAGAGCGCTATCAGCACACAAATAAGGACACATTTTGACCAAACAAGCTTCAAAATGACTGAATATAGGTAAATGAACTCAAGCAAATCTAGTGGTGCTGCTAAGACAAGGGAAAACTACCAGGAATGATGGTGGTTCCCCAGTATGGTTTCCAATATGTTATACTAAATTTATACCTATGGATAAGTATATCTTCCCTATGTGGTTAGTTATGCTTAGAACAACTCAAGTAAAGATGATTAACCTTTTCCTACAATAAACATATTAGATAAAAAAACCTACTTGTGATCCTTTGCTTCGTTTTATCTCCTTTGAGTTGTTCCAGTCACTCCTACTCAAACTGAATTTGCTCAATTGGTACCTGCCAACATAAATAGAAGATAACAACAATCAAAGAATATGATATATTGATTGTAAACAAATTGAATCAACAACATTTGAACATACATTCATCATTGATATAGACAAAAGTATTGGAAAATGAACAAACAACTTTATTGATTGATAGAAGGATAAGTTACACCCAATGTGGTTCGATCTTGTGGCACTCATCCATCTTATTCCAAGCCCTCATGACACCAATAACAACATCAATCTAGTAGCATAACATTACTTTGACAATGATTTCAAGTATCTAAACCAACAATATTTCTCTATAATATCCAAGCTCTTTGGCTCTATGATGGGAGGCCAATTTAAAGATGAATGCAAGTGGTTTTGTCATTAATATGGCATTGAATGGTTTTCCATAATTGGATGATTAGTTTCCATGCTCAAAGGGGTGAGAGGATAGAGGATTAGATGATCCAAGGCTATCCTATGTTGAGCTCATCTTGATAGGATAGGAGTTGGGTTCCTTTTAGAAGGATCTAGAAAGGAGGAATATACTCAGGATCCAATGAACATTTCAAGGATTCTCGCCTAGTGCAGGCTTGAGTGGTCTTAGGTGCTCTGCAACGCAACCTTGAATGGGGTTGCCTGCTCTACAGAGAACTTACCCCTGACCAAGGGTGCACTGGTGACCCAAGGAAGCACTTTAGTAGGGTTTGAAGTCAGGAAACTCTCATAGATGAAAGCACTCAATGAGGTGGCATGTCTAGGGCATGTAGCAACTGAATTAGAGTTTTATAGACTCTTTTTACACATATTTGATTGTCGAGAATGATGCTCCCAAATAGACCTATAACAAAGAGCCATGCACAAAAATAGAGCGGGTTGATCCAAGTATTATGACGGATATGCTTGAAAATATCCCAAGATGGATCTCTCAAGAGAAAAAAGAAAATATATGATAAAGGAAATTAGAAAGGAGAATGTCCATTTAGCACTTGAGAGTTTAGAGGAAAACTTGGATGGATTTTCAATCCATTTATTTAGATCTTGTTGGAACACAATCAAAAGAAACCTCAAGAGAATGCTTCAATGCATCAAAAAAACTTGCAGAGTGGGTTGCAACATGAACTTAACCTTTCTCACCTTCATTGCAAAGGAAATTATTCCCTATTTCCTTATTTAATGTCTTATAAAATGTTTAAAGCAAGTTAATTGAAAATAGATTGAAAATTACCCTCTCAAAGGTAATTTTGGAATATTGAAGTGGTTTTACGTACAAAAGCCATATTGTGGACTAATGATTTTAGTCGAAGAGGCCATCCACTTTAGTTAGGAAAACAAAGAATAAGGTATGATTGTAAAGTTAGATATGTTAGATATAGTTGATGTTTTTAACAGAGTGAAAAATTCTTTTCTCTTTAATGTCATGCATAGGTTTGGGTTTTATTCCTCTTTTCTTAATGGATCTCCATATGCATATGGAATCCCTAGATTACACTTCATGTTAATGGAAACCCATCAAATTTATTCAAAGGAAGTAGAGGGTTGCAATAAGGCTGCCCCCTCGCAGATTTTATACAAAATGTCCAAATGGTTTGTCAAACATTGTGTGGGTTGGGATCTTAGGGACCCTCTAATTCATTTACAACTGTTGTTAATATCCCTCTCAGAATATCTTCAAGGTAGCACCCCTAAGGACCCCTCCTTCTATAATACTAACAATCTAATGAATACAGTGCCAAAAATGGATATCATCACCATTTAGATTCTTCCTTTTAATTATATAAGTCTACCATATGAAGCTCAATATGGAACCCTAAGTGTCTTCCAAAATTTAACTTATTTTGTTGATTGTTGGTGCAAGTGAAGGTATTAATTGCTGAAAAATTAGCTAAATGTGGAATCCATTGACCATCCCAATGTGTGTAGTGTTTATAAGATGTTGAAATGGTTCAACACTTATTTTTTGAATGTATTTTCACCTGACAAGTGTGGAAAACAACATTCCAAGATCTCCAACACCTAATGAGAACCATTTCATCATGGAATGGGACATTCACTCATTGGAATCCTAACTATAAGGGAAACATGGAAAAAATGAGTATATTTAAATGTTATGGGTTAAACTACCTGAATATATGAGTTCGAAGATCTGCGTTGTACATAAAAAAGTGATCTTAAATAAAGAGCAAGTTAATCCAAGTTGAAAAACAATCAAGGCAAGATTCCACCTATCTCATCATCTATTATCCAAGATCAGAGGCTCTTGAGAACCTTGGGTTTAAGATTAAGAAGAAAAGATTTGGTTTCAACAATTTCATATTCTTGCATCAAAATTCTAAGCCTCAAAAGGCATGAAAATTCCTATATCAAATTGGAAACTTTAACTACCAGAGCATGACTTTAACCTTTGGAATTAATCTCAATAGTTTTATTTATTGCTCTTGGAATCTACCTCAAAAGGAAATCTAGGGATGGAAAGTGCAGGGTGAATCCTTCATGAAGGACAGAAGGAATTGAAATATTATTTTAGTATTACGATTTGCATTAATAATCAAGCCAAGGCCTACAATTTTCTCCAAGGTTTGAAATTAGCTCTAGCTCATCAATTGTTTTTTGTTATTATCACTGAAGAGTATTTATTTGTTATTAACACTATTCACGAAACTACCAAGTCAAACAATTGTAAGTTTACCTTGATCCTTTTAAAAATAGAGTAAGAGGTGGCTTGATTTCACAAAATCAAATTGCCTCAAGTCCTAAGAGAACAAAAGGTGGAATCCAACAAGTTGGTCAATGATTCCACAAGAGGAAAAATTGGGGTGTTATGGATCAATGTTTCAAGCTATTATCAACCTATACATTAAAAAACATTAAATAAACCATTCCCTTATAAAATCAAATCATTCACAAGTTAATACTTCAAGTTTATGAGGCCAACTATCCAAAATAATGTTGGCAGGGTTGTAATTTATGCCAAAGGTTTGTATGGCAAAGAATATTAATGTCAAAAGTGGTTTCAAGATGACTTCATTTGATGAGAAAAGTGGTGTGACTGTTTCTTTACGACAATTTCTCCCTAGCAAGGAATTTTTTGTAGAATTTTTCCTCATTACATATTGATCAAATGGAACATGAACAAGCTTTTCAAGAAGTTAGTAAATCAAGTTCTAGCTTGGAGAAAGATGATGGTAAAAAATCTTGGTTACAACAGTTCTAGATATCTTAATGCCCTTTGAATTTTTAATCAGTCCCTTCAAAATGTAATATTGGCTTGGGAATTTATTAATGGATTGAATGGTTATAAAGGGAGAAAATCCCAGTAGCTATTATCATATTTGACCTGATGAGCTGGACCAATTTTTAGCTGACCTTCGAATTATTGAACAACTAGTGAATTGCCAAAGTATTTACGATTGCAACCAGTTGTAGAGGATTTTAAAGGAAGCTATGCAAAGTATTTGTTTTCAATATGGGCCATATGTTATGGCCTTACCATAGAGGGATTGACCATTTATCGGTTCAAACTTCTTAGGAGTGTAAGTCTATAGGTGTTGAAGTGAATTGGGGTGTATGGTAAAATAAAAATGCCAGATGTTTAACACTTGCTTATGAATCTGAGTAGGGAGGCTTCTTTGAATTTGCAATATGTTTCTATGCAAGGTCGTACATTCATGCTTAGGGTGAAAAAAGTAAACAAAGTTGTAGGTGACCCTCCCAAATTTATGGAATCTGTGACATTCTCAGCCATTCTGCTATGATGCCTTCTACTAAAGATAATATGGATATATTTTTGAGGATTAGTCAACAATTTTTTGCATCATTGAACTTGAATGTCAGAGAGGTAAGGGGTATTGGACTATGGGTCTAATCACTAAAAGATGCATAATCATATAGTAAAGGTGTTGGGAAGAATTACCTGAAGTTATGGCTTTCTTTGACATCAAAGATGACATCACAACATTCAATCTTGATGTCAAATGAAGTAGAACCTAGAAATCCCATGACTAAACAATCACCTAATACACAAGACAATGTTGAAAAGAGTCATGTTTTAAGGAAGGAATTTAGAAGTTGTGAGAGTGATGTTGAGAGTGTCTTTATGTATCATTCTTGAAGCCACTGATGGAGCAAGTTATCAACACTTATTGGATCAATGTATATAGAAGACCCATGTCAAGTATATTTCCAACTTTGTGCTTTGTACAAGAAGTGTAAGATGTTTTACCTTCCATCCTTTGGTAAGGTTGGATTTTATTCTGTAGAACATTATGCAAAGACTGAAGAGAAGCAGTGGATTACACATAGATTAAGCAAGTATAGTCAACATACAAATAAATCTGGTCTGGAAAATGTAGTGATTGCTTGGGTAGAGCAACAATGGATCATGGATACTTCATGGAGTGTGAAAGAAAAGAATGATGAAGGATTTCCTTCATTTTCCCTTGTAAACAAAGCTATACGTCAACCATTGATGTGCAAAGATAACCTTAGGTCCTTACCAACCTGATGATTTGAATGAGGCTGTTCTTTTCACCCAAAGCACCGATATGCGTAAGGGTTGCGAATGTATATGATATGCTCCTTCTACTTCATAGCATTTAGTACAAACCTTATACCAGGAACATATCAAAACACCTTTATCTCCCAAGATAACATTGAATGTATTTCATTTTCTTGTGGATGTGATCCATCCACTCCAAGGGAAACATGTATTTGTCTATTTATCTCAATCCAACTCCACCTAGGAGCCTTTTTTATGCCTCTATCTTTCATCATTTTCTGTTACCATTTCAATGTTAATCCACCTGCCAAATGAAACATAAATATTTGAGAGAAGAACATAAGGGGATGGATTGCTAGATTCTAGCTCAAAAAGGAATTATTCCACACATTGTTCTAGCTTCATATTATTATGTATTTTAAATGCACCAAGCAAACAACTCCATATAATTTCATCACATTTTATTGTCCTTTAATTGATAAAGTCGTGTTCTTCATACAACCACCCAGCTCAGCCAAGAATTTCAACCATACAAATATAGTGCTCCATCGGAAGTGTGATCTAGTAACTCAAGCATTATTGAGGTAATGTAGGATGCAAAATTTATCGTTTTGAAATAAACTACTCTTCTATTTTAAATTTTTGTCTCTGGTAGTGCACATGTACACACATAGTTAGAGCAAGCAATAATAGGTAGAATTTATAGTATTAAACCATATTGTAATTTAATGGAATTCATTATATTTTTCTTCTGTCATTTTTCGTGAAGGCTTAACAATATTGTCTTTATGCAAGGGTTGTACTATGGTTTATTATTTTTGTACTTGGATATTTGCTTAAAGCACACTAAAACAAAAGAAATCCCTTTTAGATATTAACCCTCAAATCCTTATGTCTTCATCATAGATGAATAATACTGGTGCCAGTTACCATGCAAATTAACAAACATAGATGTAATAATCATTGATTGTTGATTTTCAGGGCTGAATTAGAGAGTAGATAAATATTGTGATAATTAGACGCTTGAAGATTTTTCTATAATACACTATGGTCTATTGTGTTTTCTTCATAGTCATGTCAAAATCTGTTGAAGCCTCGAAAATCGTTGCTTTCAACATTGGGAGAAAACCACTTGGTCCGAACCTTTGTTGGCAGTTCCTTTTCTGTTTGGTGTAGTGGTTCTGGCTGTGGGTAAGTGGACTAGTTTCCCAATATAAATTATGATAGTGCTCATGGGGTGATATATGATGGTTCTATGGAATGTTTAAGCTAAAAGTAATCTAATCTAAACTAATAATCACATGCATATATCCTAATTTAAACACTATCTAGCTATGACTATACCCGGGAATAAAATTGAAACATGCAGTCTAAAATAATGTCCTAAAGCAATTGGTAATAAAGATATTCAACTACAATAGGAAGTGAAATCATTTTAACAATAATCGTTTTGAATAAATAGTTAGCCGAAACAATTTTGAAAGATATATTGCATAGAAATTATTCATATATTCAACATAAAATTTAGGCCATCACCATACAAAAGTGCAATAATGCTAAACAAACTTTAAAATTTCATACATCAACAATTTCAAGAAAAATTATTGCTTAATATGTAAACAAAATAAAATCACGAGATAACATTACCATTTATAATAAGTTATGCTCATGTGTTTTAGAAATATCAACCCATTTCCAATCAAATCAACAATATCTAAGAGTACAAAAGTGCAATTTCAATAGAAGATTCCATGTAAGATAAAAATAAATCATGTTCCATTCATTTCACCAAAAATTCCTCAAATGGATAGAAGTGCATGTTTTGAAGATTGTTTCTAATAAAAACTTTGGACCCCTCTCTAAACACATGAGGGGGGTCTAAATACTAAACTATAAGTACTAATAATCGATTATTACAAAAATAATTGAGGAGGTTTAAACGAACTTCCTCAAATTGTGCAAAACAAACCAAAAATAGAAATTAGAACATGGTGACTAACTCGTTTTCATTTTTTCTTTGAGATCGCAGATGTTTGTCATGAGTTTGAGCTGTGTAGGTCAGCTAATCGCAAATTTCAACTACCTAGTGAACACGAAATCAACTAGTGCTGGCACCATTTTCTGCATGGAAGAAATTAGGTGTCACAAGGTCATCCATTGAATGTAAGGTTTAGCTAAATATTTCTAGTATGCTTCCAAGTTTAACCTGGTCATTTGCCTAATTTCTTCCTCTTTTTCTCTCGTTGCCTACCTCCACTGTTGTTTGAGTTGTTTGAAATTCAGAGGGAAACCTAGCACATACTCCGCCACCATGTTTGCACTGTGTAGATTTTCATTGATGTTTTCAATAACACAGTTTTTTGCTGTTGCTATGACTACCATTGCCTTTCCTGCTTGCCTAATCCAAGAATCCCAGTCTACAAATAAAATTTCTTTATGTGACTCCTCTAGTATAGGC
Source organism: Pinus taeda (assembly GCA_000404065.3). Taxonomy (NCBI): domain Eukaryota; kingdom Viridiplantae; phylum Streptophyta; class Pinopsida; order Pinales; family Pinaceae; genus Pinus; species Pinus taeda. The sequence continues at coordinate 18,333 of APFE030761169.1, read as the reverse complement.
AAATTGGCCTTCCTCCCATCCTCTGAATTCTTCTAGGTGATGATGTTGGAAACTCTTTTCAAGACTTCATCATATTCGAGTCTCATGTCAATGACTTGACTCGTTAACTTGTAACTAGTCTCACAATAAGGACTCAATTGCGAGACCTTCTGGCATAAAATTTATTTTTGATGCATTAGCTAGGAGTTCAGGCTGAGCACTTTGATTATAAACTAATCAATATTTGGGTTGTTCTTATACTTATATGTTAATTCTTGTATCTTCACTTCCTTTTCTGCTAAACTAGCTTGATATTTTATTTGCATCTATTTGAATTCTTGTTGGAGCTTGGCTATTTGCAATTCCAATTGTTGCTTAGATTTTTCTTGCTCTAATTATTTTTCCAATAGCATAATTTTATTTTCCTTTTCTCTGAGCAACATTTGTGCTTATGTTTATTTGTCAATAGTCACTGTAGCACAGGCTCCTACAAACTGAGACACTCTAGTAAGGTTATCAGATGGCTCGATGGGTGAGTCTTTCAAGACAATATCCATTAGTTTATTATCAGGAGTAGTAGTAGCTATAACATCCAACTTCCTCTTTTTTATCTACCTTTTGACAACATCTTTGTGGGTTGGGATATATAACACATCTAAAGGAGGAATTTCCTCAATTCTCAAAAAAAATTTAGAGTTAGGATTGGCAGGAATGTGCTCGACCTCTTGAGTACTTATAGTTTTCTCTACTAAAACTTCTTGAGTTGTTTTGTGTTGTGGAGTCTTTGGCTTGGGTGCTTGTTTCTCTGTATGGAGCTTTGTATTAAAATTCTCCCATTCTTTCTCTAAATAAATCACCGGGGGTTTGTTTGACTAGGTGGAGGTGGAATGAATTTCAACCTATTTTCTGGCTAAGGTTTGCTCAACTGTCTTTTCTGTAGATTGAGCTGTATCCTTTTCTGACTCCTTGCTTTTGTTTCCCCCATTCTGTGAATATTTCTCTGATTTCTTTGACTCCTTAGTAGACTTCTCTTGGGACTTTGCTTGGGAATCATCTTTAGAATTTTCTATGGAACTTCCTTCTAGGCTTATGATAGGAGTTGGCTCCTTTATTGGTTCAATCAGTAGTTGGTCCAATGGGTCCTTTAACAATCTCCTTTCTATGTATCCATGAAAGGCTTCAATCTCTTTTGGGTCAAAAAGTAGTGATGGCATGTGCTTCACCACTGTGAATGTCTCTTTCTATAGGAAGATGTCATCAAATGTGTCTTCCTCATGATTGAATACCTTTACTTTTACCATGGTAGTGAATTCTTTGGTAGTGCCATTTGGGTCATACTACCTTTCTGGGAATTTAGGTAATTTTAGAGACTGCATGATATCTGCTTCTTTGAATGCATGGCCCAGGTTGTACAATGAAAATTCTCCACACTATAATAGAAATGTAGGCCAAATGGCCTTTTTTTCTTCCTTTAATCCTTTGCTTAGCCCACCCTCACTAGTTGTTTGGTAGTCTATCTCTCTAGCCATCAATTTGTCTAGAACATAATATGGGAGGACATGAGGTGAGGTGATGCTCCCAAAAATCCTAATATATGTGAATGTTTCCTCCTCAAACCATCTAGCCACTGGGAGGATATCTACTTAAGCTTCCTTAGAAAATCTAGTGGCATCTCAGTGGTAACCTTGTTTTTGGATAGCCACCATGACAAATTTCGTAAAAATGCTGGTGAAACTGAGACTACCACATGTCCTTATGATATATATGAATGGGAAGTGGATCTTTCACAGTCCACTTCCATCCCATGATACAAAATTTTGAACCAAAACAAATTGCATCCATCACATAGGCACTCATAAAAAATAGAGGGTAAACCCTCGTTGAGACACTCCTTTTCCTCCTATAATTGATTATTTCCTTTGCTAAATTATTAGATAAAATTTGGGCCCAATTAATTATGGTTGTGTTTATGACTGCATATATTAATGACAACCATTCTAGGGAAATTTAGTGCTATTAGGCCTGTCAAGCATCCTACATAGCATGGATGGTGCAAAACTATGGGGAGGAGAAGTAGATGCAGTCGAGTACATACCTGCTTTGTCCTTTTTGATCTTGCCCTCATTATTTGACTAGGTCCAGGTGACGTGTGTTGGGTCCTCATTCTCTTTGGAAAACTTCTCATGGAACTATTTGTTGTAGATGGCTTGTGGCTTTGGTAGGTGGCACATAAATCATAGGTTGTCTAGTGAAAAAGATCCATAACTTCTTGGCTTCTATTCTTAAATTCTCTATCTGAGAGATCGGCCTGATTAATAATCCACTTGACCATATATGTGTAAGGGATTATCTTTGGGTGCACAACTATGCAATGCAGAAATGAGCATTCCGTCTCAAAAATGGTGGCATATGAGGAAGTACGGCCATCAACTGTGACCTTTTGTTTCCAGAGATCTTGGTTGCTCTTCTTCTAATAAATCATACATGGTTTCCCAAGTATAGGTCCCTCCTTCTCTGCTACATGTAGTATCGTTGGAGGCTTTGTTCAGACTATTTAGCATGCAAAGCTAGATCTGTTTCTTCAACTTTTCCTGATGATGAACCACACTGGTTGGTTCGAAACATGTCAACAAATGTCTCTCTTTATGTGGTTTACGCCGAAGTTCTACTTATAACTACAACTTCCTTGCCCTTCTTTTCCATTGCTCCCAAAGACTCCTTCTATGGATTTTCCCTGAAAATGGAGAAAAACAACAGCTATTGATTTACAGAGATAAGAATGAACATAAGCTGGGATAATACAGATAACTTTAAAAGGTGATAAGAAAGGAGTTTTATGTGAATGCAAGTGAGAAGATATCATATCACCTTGGATGGCTTTTCACACATAAATGCCAATAACCTTTACTAAATGCCCACTAATGCTTCGTTATCTCTTAGCTTTAATGCTAATTAATGTCCACATCATAAGTTGGGAAGAAAGCTTCTAGGGTGACGAGCCTCTAAATTGTGAAAATGGTGATTTTGTGATTTGCTAAGAAATCTCACAGATTGCATTATCACGTTATGTTTGTATGCTTTCCCTATTGCTTCTACAAGATGCGAGATGCGGGCTGCTTACTATTATTTCTAGGACATAGCTCATTTGCCAGGTTTTCTTGTGTGAAGCACTTTTTATTAAGCAGTGAAGCTAAATGCTTGTTTATGACATATCTTGGGAGTGGGTCTAGGCCTCAATCACATTTTGCAATCTCAATGAATGGTAAGTTTGTGGTGTTCTTTTAAATGTCTGAAATGCGATGCGGTAAGGGAAATGTTCTTATCGCAATTTCACATCTCATACATTTCAAGGTAACTCATTAAGGTTTTCTTTCTAAAAATAGCGATATGTGATGAAGGCCTTAGTTTTAATAAGAAATGCCTTAGGACTTAGTTTATATAAGAAACATAGTAGTTTCAAAGTATTAAAGCACAAAGTCCTCTTGATCGCTTTTCGCTAGATTTGGTGGATTAGCAAGGCTTTCAATCACACTTGATCGTGTGATATGTGGGAAAGGGAGACATTTAATAGTTTTTTTTAAAGGTGTTTGATTGGTATCTTGTTTTATTCCAAAATTTAATAAGGAAAACGCCTAAATGCTAAACTTATTTTTGGAAGGATTTTTTAAAGGGTCCCCATTTATTAATGTAATATCGACTACTAATATTAACAAATGGGGGGTTGTTGAATAGCACAAGAAGTTCCTAAAATTTCCATCGACACAAAGTCATATTGTTGTTCCTTAATAATTTATCAAAGGCTTGATCTCCATAAGACAGTGAAGTACCCTCACTTTTTCCTAACTTTATCAGCCATTTATCTAATGATATCTTTTTTATTGAGTGCCTATTTCTAAAACATGCCACATAGCTCCTCTAATATGATTGTTTGTAAGTTTTTTATCTAGAATTGCTCGAAATTTTCTATGACTTTATGGGCTTTACTTGTTTTCATGTTTTATATAACAATGCATTGGACTTATATTTCTCATTCACTTTTATTGTTGTAAAAACATGGTTTTAACGGTTATGTTGGATACATATCTGATACTTTTAAGTGTTTATTTGTAGATTTAGACACTTTTCTAGGGACTTTCATAATTTTTTGCTTAAGGTACTTTTCTTTTGGTTGTACCAGGATGAAAGAAACAATAAAGGGGTTTCTACAAAATAATGGTTAGCAATTTTATGATTGAGTATTTTGGATCGTCATTTGGGTGTAGTCAACATGTTTTCATTATATCTGGCATTGTTTTTACTATTAATTCAAACACTTGGGAATATATTTATGCATGTGTTGTTTATATCACATGATTTTAATGGAGGAATTATCCCATGCCTGTTAAGATGTGTTGAGTGCTTGGAATTGATGGACTAGCCTATTTTTGGAAAAATGCATCAGATTTATTAAGTTTCAAATAAACTGATATTTTCACATTTAGGAGCAAAAGAGTAGTCACACAAGACCCCCCTTTCACCATAAACAAGGAAATCATGTCTCCTTTGGTTACAACTTAATGATAATCTATATCATTTCCAAAGATGGAAATCCTAGCTTAAATATGGATTGTCAGATCTGATGGAAATGTTGAAACTTCTCCCAAGTTGATATGAATATTGCTCCTACATTTGCTTGACAGTTTTATCTTGACAAGACAGAGATGACTATTGAGAAAGAGATGCATATCGATCTGATCACATCCCACATATAACATCCTCCTAATGGATCATCCATTTGATGCTTGAAAAAAATTGTTTCAGTAAAGGGGAGAAATAGAAGAACTTGAGCCCAAAATGTAAGGCCAAGCTTGAAATCTCATGTTACATGCATAACCATTTTATTTTTACAAGGAATGCAACACTAATCTATTAGTGTAGTAGGATGAATTTGACCCTTTATTGTTGGGCTATTATAAATGGGCAACCACCTAAGTATTGTCTCCAAAGAAGAGGACTTACAGATACCTTGACACCTCCTTATATGTAGGATTTGTCAAAGCATATGATCCATTTTTCATTTCTTAAATGTTAGCATGGATAATTCTAATTTAACAAAAAAAATTGAGTTGCAATGTGCATTTGCAAGTCATGCAATCTTGTTACTAGCTTGTGCTCAAGAAGACATGGAACGTTCAAGTCTCTAAACTATTTACATTGGCATCTCTAATCATTGTAACAATCAATACAGTTGTGTGGTTAATCCTCGTATCTTTATAATCATGTGACCTCAATAAAACTTAAAACTTGTATTACCATTTGTCTACATATGCACATTTGATATGTTAATTTCTTTAATGTTGTGCCTTTCTCATGTCACTTGTATAGTTGATTTATAAGAATGTCCCTTCTTTATCTTGTTCTTGTTTATCCAATTTTTACTAGCACTTGATATGTTCAATATAGGTCCATTGAATAGATTTACCTATCTATCTGATAAGAAAATGAACCTTTCTCATAGGTCCTTCTCTTAGAAACAATATTAGCATATTCTCTGGTAGCTTTCCAGTTAATATTTGTGTATGAATATTGAAACAACTCAGTGGCATTGATATAGTTTTAAAGATGTCCAAAAGTAGCGGGAAGTGATAATCAGAAATTTCATACTTCGTATAGGCTTGAGGATCCAAGAAACACTAGTTTTACTATTAAATCTGCACAACACTAGCAATCACATACTCTATCATGTAGTGAGTTTTGAGATTATAAAGATATTAGAAAATCTTGTCTTCTCTTTTTCAAGTTTGGAGTTGTTCCTTTTAACATATCTTATAGTGCATATGTGAAGTTTAGGAGTTTTTCATTTCAAAGAGGATTATGATAGTTTAAAATTTTAAAATTTAAAGATGGCATTGACTAATATTGACTACTTGAAAGTATTTAGGCAAGTCTATTGAAATAATATTATTACAAACTCTGTGGACGAAAGTTAATGTATTTCTTTGATCCATCAATCCTTCACTCAAAACTGGCATATTTTTTCAGATAATTGATGCACTTGATACATTCTCAATTGTAATTTCTATCAAATTTGTGACTCAAAGCAACACATTTATATTGGTTAAATTATAAGCTTGGGAGACTGGTTGAAGTTATAATGCAAGTCCAAAGAAGCACCTTGTACCTTATATCAAAATTTTTTGATGTGGAAAATATGTCTGACCAACATAATGTGGATATTAAATCACTTATTTATCCTCATGAGTGATCGAATCTCACGGATGCTCCAAGTTTACCTGATTACCATACTATAGGGAGCAACCCAAGCTGTAGTTTCATAAACATAGGAAGTCAATCTAGTGGCAACAGTTCTTTTGTCAATGGTCAGGCCACTGGCTAGTTAACAAATTTTGATGTATTATCTAATTAGGGATGCACTTATGAAGATAAAATGTTTATTCGCTGGAACCCATTTTGAAATGTTCAGTAAACTTCAACGTTTAAAAGGAAAGTGGTGGATCTGCATGTCCTTCATTTTGAAATTGTGTTTGTGGATGCCCTCAATAACCAGGTCATGGATGATTGTCTACATCTTCGTTCAAGATGTAACTATGGAACTACTTCAGATGGTAATAATTATAACTTTAGCACCAATCAGGTAGTAGTTGAAAATGAAGGGAAACCATTCATGGATTTAAGATGTTGTCCTCACCCAACTTAATTCGTCGGATCAGAATCTGGAACACTGACTTTACTTGTAGCAATGTGGTTGGATGTATGCGAGACTCTAGAGAACAACAATGGACATGCCAATCATCGTATGGATGGAAGACGAGGAACATGTAAAAGAAAGTCTGTCGAAAACATTTCAGGTCCATCATACTTAGATGTCCTCCCATGTTATTCACATTGAGATGATGACCACCTCTGCCTTAGAGCTCCTCGATGGCACACCATTAGTAGAAACCTAAATATTCCTGCTACCACTGCAACAATTCCTATTGTTAGGCCTACAAAAGAACAAAAAATACCCAGGGCTAGTGCAGGTAATGTGGGTCTAGGTTTTAGAGGTTTATCTATGGCTGGGGAATCAGAAGCTCCCCAAAGAGTTGTTCAAGAAAGACACAACCCTCCACAAGAACAAGAACAAAGTGTATGTCAATTATGTCCATATGGAAAGGTTGGAAGGTATATAACTAACTTGTAGCCAAATCCTTCACATTCTAGGAGACTTTTTTCAGGTGACCACTTTGCAGACACAGGTTAGATGGAGATGGTGATGTTGGGTTGTGTTATATTCTTTCCACGACTAGCCCATATAGTTAACTAGGGGGTTATAAGGGGGGCGAATTCATCCCTTCGTTGTGCCGATTGGGTAGTGGGGGGAGTCACGGCAGGTTTTAGGGGTGTAGGTAACCCCACTCCATGGGGTCTAGGGAAGCGCCCCAAAAAATTTCGTTTTGGACCCTATATTAGGTTCGGCGGACCTACCTATGGTTTTGTGCATGATTTTTCGCACATGGTTTTGGACACAATGGTTTTTGGTCCATGGTTTTGGACACGATGGTTTCGGTCCATGGTATTGGATGCTTTGACATGTATAAATATGTATTGTAACATTGAAAGGAACATAATGAAAAATCAAGCTAGTCGTCCCACTTTTGGGATCTAGGGGAAAATATCTATGTATATGTGTTTTATGTGTTATGCTCTCGCATTGTTTATTTTCTTTGTTTTAGAATTCATATGTAGGTAATTTCTGTACGGGGTTAAAAACTATATTTGCTATCGGAGTTGTTTTGGCTTCAAGGGGACACATTTGTTGCTTAGGGTTTTCGTTTGGGCCTATAGGAAACCTTGTTCAGTGGGAGATCTGCGAGATTGATTCTGGTGGTGAAAGAAGATGGCGAGCAATAGAAAGATAGAGATCGAGAAGTTTAATGGTCAGAGTTTTAAGTTGTGGAAACTCAAGATGGAGGATCTATTGGTGGATAAAGATCAATGGATTGTGGTAGATCCAGGTACTAAACCAGTGGGAGTGTTTGATGAAGAATGGAAGAAGTTAGATTGAAAGGCAAAAAGCACAATACGATTGTGTGTCTCAGATTCAGTATTGCTACATGTATCAGGTGAAGCTACGATGAAGGCTTTGTAGGACAAGTTAGGGACTTTCTACCAATCTAAGTCTCTGGTGAATAAATTGGTCCTATGGAAAAATTTGTATAACCTAAGGATGAAAGATGGAAACTCAGTGAAAGAGCATCTAAATGCATTTAATATTGTGGTAATTTAGTTATCATTTGTTGATATCAAAATTTCAGATGAGGATAAGTGCATTAGTTTGTTTTGTTCTCTACCAGATTCGTGGGATAGTCTGGTTATTGCAAAAGGTAGCAATGCAACTGCATTATAGTTTGATGAAATAGTCTCATCTTTTTTGACGGAGGAGATGATATAGAAAAATATGGAGAGCCAGAATGGTGATGCCTTGCCTGTACGAGGATAGTCCTAGAACAGAAACAAAAATAAGTCATCGAGTGGCAGATCTAAATCTCCAGGAAAACCTGTAAAGGTGGTGTGATGGAAATGTGGAAAGGAAGGGCAGTACAAAAGGGAATATAAATCTAAAGCTCTTGACAAAGGAAATGGATCTAATGATGCTCCTTCTACAAAGGTGAAAACCACCTCAAATGAAGGTGGGGATGTGTACTTGGCTTCTTCAAGTACATATGTAGATCATGAGGCATGGTTGATTGACTCAGGTGCATCCTTTCACTTTACTCTCCATAGAGAGTGGTTCTGCGAGTATGAGAAATATTACAGTGGTGATGTCTTCTTGGGGGATGACAGGAAGGCTAGAATTGTTGTTCATGGAAAAGTAAAATTAAAGTTTCAAGGTGGAAGGATTAGAACACTTCCGGGTGTTCTGCATATTCCTGCATTAGCGAGAAATCTGATCTCTGTAAGCAAGCTAGATGATGCAGGTGTAAAAATAGTGTTCGAGAAGGATACCTGCAAGATAGCTCAGGGGGCACTGGTATTGATGCGGGGAGTTTAATTGGAACTTCTTACAAGCTACAAGGTAGCACTGTTGTTGATGGGTGCAACAGTTCCATGCTTCCTGAAAGTGGAGCAGAAAATCTAGTGGTCTCTAGAGAGAAGACCATGTTGTGGCATCAAAGGCTTGGACATATTAGAAAGAAGGGAATTCGAATACTTCATGGTAAAGGTATGGTAGAAGGTATGAGTAATAGCTCTCTAGATTTTGATTTCTGTGAAAATTGTGTATATGGGAAGCAAAATCGGGTGAGTTTCCCCTCTAGTGGTAAGAGAGTGAAACATATATTAGTGCTTGTGCACAGTGATGTGTTTGGACCTGTGAAGGTTCCATCACTGCATAAGTCTGTGTACTATGTATCATTTATAGATGACTTCTCAAGGAATACATGTATATATTTCCTTAAGAAGAAATTGGAACTCATTGACAAGTTTAAAGAATTTAAGGCTCTGGTGGAAAATGATATAGAGAAGAAGATAAAGGTGCTAAGGATAGATAACGGTGGAGATTTCTGTAGTAAGGAATTTGAAGAATTTTGTAAGAAGTGTGGTATAGCACAACATAAGACTACTCCACATAAACCTGAGCAAAATGGAGTTGCAGAGAGAATGAAAAAGACATTGATGGAAAGGGCAAGAAGTGTGCTCAGTGGTGCCAGGTTAGGACAGGAATTCTCGGCAGAGGCGGTGGAGACAACATGTTACCTGGTCAATAGATCACCTTCATCAACGTTGGAGGATAAGACTCCACAAGAGGTATGGACTGGTAAGAAACCATCTCTTTCACATCTGAGGGTATTTATATGTGATGCATATGTATATGTTCCAAAGGAGAACCAAACCATGTTGGATAGTAAATCTGAAAAGTGCATCTTTATAGGGTATAAGGATGGTTTAAAGGGTTATAAGCTTTGCATTTCACTAACAAGGAAGGTTGTGTACAATCGAGATGTGGTGTTCAGAGAGGTGAACGATGTTATTAAACATGAAGTCCAACCAAATGAACTTGAGAAAATAGAGTTTGAGATAAAGGAGGAAGAATCAAACTCTATAGCAGAGGAGGAATCAGAAGATGAAGAGCCACAAACTCCAGGTGTGAGAAGATCAGTTCAAGAAAGAAAGCAACTAGAAAGGTATAGTCCATCTAGTTTTTGTTCAAATTTTGCTTTATCTATTACTGATGATGATCCCAGAACTGTAAAGGATGCAGTAGAAACACAGGATGGAAAACTCTAGAAAGAGGCCATGGTTGATGAAATGGCATCTTTGGACAAAAATGAGGCTTGGGATCTGGTGGGGTTGCCGGCTGGATGGAAACCCATTGGTAGCAAACGGGTGTTTAGGAAGGAGACAAATGTAGAAGGAAAGGTGGAGAAATACAAAGCTCGGTTAGTAGCAAAGGTTATTCCCAGGTGCGAGGAATTGATTTTGGTGATATTTTTTCTCCTATTTCCAAGGTAACTTCTATTAGATTACTTTTATCTGTTGTTGTTGCTTTTGATTTTGAGGTAGAATAGATGGATGTGAAGACAACGTTTCTTCATGGGGATCTGGAAGAGGAGATCTACATGAAGCAACCTAAAGGTTTTGCGGTGAAGGGTAAGAATAAATGGTATGCAAGTTAAATAAGTCTCTATATGGGTTAAAACAATCACCAAGGATATGGTATGAGAAATTTGATACATTTATACGAGAACTTGGCTTCACCAGAAGCAAAGAAGATCACTTTCTGTATTTTAAATTAACTATTTATATCTTGTTGTTATGTATTTCTATGTTTTCTTTAATGGAGAAATAATGCTTTAAAGGGATGTAGCATGCATCTCTCCGTGGAATTGTAATATGTTTGGTTCCCTATAATTTCTATTTATGAGATGGGTTATTCATGTAATCAATTTCTTGGTCCTTTATCCTTATTAATATGTGAAAAACAAGAAAATACTGCTACATCAATCTACTCTCAAAATGTTTGACAAAGACTCTCAGTAAAGAAAACCCAACAAACTCAGAAGACACAATGACATTTGGAAGAAATTTTGAGTTGGAATATTAGTGGTATCAGTTCCATGCTCTTGGTTAGCTTTGGGATTAAAACGAAGTAATATCGAATCGAAATCAAAAGGCTTAAGGTAACTAGGAAATTTTTTTCTTAAGGCAGGGATAATTTTCTCAAAAACTTGAAGATTATAACAAAACCTTTGCAAAAGTGATAAAGCAAATGGAAGAATGGGTATCCTCAGAAGTAGCAAAGAGAAAGGGAAGTTGCAAACCCGAAGATAAAAGAATAGCTAATGACCAGGACTCACATTCAAAAACTCTTGGGGTTCTTGCTCTGAATAAATAGGCCTACTATGTTCCCCATACTATAAGGATTGATGATCAACCAAACATTAATAACCTTCCATCTAGAGATGTAGTTACTGTCAAGATACATGCATCTAACAACCATTGTGACACACAATTGATGGAAAACATGAGAAGATCATTTCCAAAACATGTGGCTATAGTAATCAACAATGTAGAGTCATCTTGTTAATTTTAGATAACAATGGTATGTTTTATTCTTAGAACAATTTACTTCAATTTACCTTTAGCAGCCCAATAAAAATTTCCAATTATTTCCAATAGAAATCATATTAGCCATTAATCACATTGACAGTAAATGCAGATAGAACATAAGACAAATGTAGAAGATAAGCCAAGACAAGAGGACACCAGATTTAGTGGATGCCAGGGGAAAACCCCAATGTGGGGAAAACCCTTTGATCCAATCTTCTTATTATTATTCAATAGTTTAGTAGAGAGATAGATTACAAAAGTAAAATAGACTAGCCCAATACAAAATAAAAGCAGCCCTTTCAAATTCTACAACCAACTACAGTCAAACTTCAGCCCTAACCATAAAGTCAAATTTAGTCAAAACAATAGTAAAACACCCCTTTTGAAGCTCGGTCAATGGAAGTGAAATTTGGCCTTCAACAATGGTCAAAGTCAACCCAAAATAATTACAACAAATCTGGTCAAACTCTGTCAACCTGCAACCAAATAGGCTTGTAGTCAACACAGATCAAACAACTCCAAAATTCTCTATTTATGTGCCAGTCAATGTGCCCTAAAGAAAATGAAAATTTTACCTCAAAATCGCAGTCAAAAGAGGTCAAAATCTCCTTGGTCAATGTTGGTCTTGGAGTTTGAAATTTGACTTGTAATTGTCTACCCAAAAAATCGTCCTCCTTGCCACATGTCAGAGAGAGAGAGAGACTACCCAAGTTGTATGAACCAATATGATGAGGAGAGAGAAGAATTTATGAGTGATTGATGTCTAGATGAGGTATGGGGTCTCTTCTATTTAAACATGTTGTGGGTGAAGAGACACATCCATTGGGCTTCATCAGCCTACATTTAGCTGAGGCCGACCTAAATAATTTCCACATGTGTGGTCATAAATTAAAAATAACAGTTCTTCTTGTTTGAATGAAATGATATTTATATCAATCTTGGACCTCTCAAAAAGAGGAATCCAATGTAATCATCATTTCCATCAAATTAGCTTTCCCAAGGTGGAATTTGGCCCTAGTTTCCAATTTTAACATATCTGGATATGAAGGCATTGGAAAGAGTAAAGGGAACATTCATTGCACATTAATACTATAGAGAGGCTTTATATGGGAACAGTTGGATCACTTCTTGTTAAAGAAGGGACCTGATAAGAAAAGATACTAGTCATATGGGGGTGATTTTGGGAGCCTCCCAACTGACCTTAATTATTGCTTAGAGGATCTAACATGGCTAGATCAAACTCCTCATCTAGTACTTAATGCGATTAAATACCTTCACCATGTTAGAGTCGGTCTAGTAGCCCTCCATCAGCGATCAAAGCTCTTTGCATTTTCATAGGTAGGTGTCTCATCAGTGTCATTTTTTGCATCCCATTAGGCATGCCATAACCCTGATGGAGGAGCTGGTGTCTTTTTCCCCCTCTTCGCATTGTTGGACCAAAGTCATTTCAGTCATTAAAATCTTTCAAGATTGTCTTGTCTTGTCTTGAGGTCAAATTCCTAGGTCTAGGGTTTTGGTCAAGTTTGTCTTCAAGGTTATGTCTCTGAAGGTCAATAAATGTTCAGCAAGCCAGAGGGATGATTTTAAAGGTGTTTCTTTGCAAATTTCTATCTTGTACAGTTAATTTTCACCTTGGATTTAAAAACTCTGTTTTTAAAGCCAAGGTCATTTTTCAAATTTTTTGTAAAAAGTGATGAAATTTCAAAAAACTTCCAAGGATAGCATGTAACCCTGGCTCCCTTTGCCAAGATCCCTCAGATGATATCCCTGCAAAAAGAATCGAGCAATAGCATTAAATGAGTCAATTTCAGGACAAATGAAACCAAAAAAGTCAAGTTTTTAAAGTGTCAAAGGAAAAACATTAGAAAGTGGGTTGTGACATGAAATTTATTCAAAGCAAGGTTATAAAGGCTCTATTTCCCTCCATCAAGCTTCATTGTGCATCCAAGTGATAGAGAAATCAGTTGCAAGAGTGTTTGAGTGAATTCGGTGAGTTTGGGAGACGTGCGACCCGTCAAGACTGGTGTGCGACCCATCAGGCGAGGGCGACCCGTCAGGGCACCTCCACCAGTGCAAATTTTATACGGGCGCGACCTGTCAGGCACGCGAGACCTGTTGGGCAGTGTACACGACCCATCAGCGTTCCCTCTATACAAAACCGCCAGCAAGCTGCTAAGGAACCACGAGTTGCTAAATTTTTGCAAGGTAGGCCCTCAATCATAAAAAATTATTGCTTGCTACAGTTCAAGAAGATCATGATTGTATTTTTAAAGGTCTTCATTTTGCAAGTAAAAGTCTCCATTGTGCTTTGGGCTTGAAGTTGTCAAAATTGCTAGGGTTTATTATGCTGTTTTGAGGTATCCCTTTTCTTTCCTATTGTCCACCTCTCATTACATATTTCTTATCATTTTATTTAAATTTCCCTTCCAAATTTGCTAAGAGCCTTAAACCCTACCCCTCTTCCCTAAAAAATTAAAACTCAAGCCCTAACCCTACCCCTCATTATGCCAATGTAAACATGTATATCATGATGCATATGCAATGATTTTTGCAATGTTTTTCCCTTGAATCCCTGTTTTATATATTTATTCCCATTTTCCCTTTAGAAGTGCCCCTCCCCTAACATTCTCCTCATATTCCTTGTCCCCTTGAAACAGCATATAAATCAGCATTTTGCAGGCAGAAACAGCAGTACATTTTGGCCACTCTGCTCCTTAAACAATGTCAGAAACTGAAACCTATGAGTAGAGTGATGACCAGGCATCAGCTTCAGAAATTGAGGTATAGAGGAGGCCTCATAAGGGAAAGGGTGGTCATCATAGGAGAGAGGAGCCCACCTCTTTGACGGATTTACAGGCTTGTCCTATGGCAGTCTCATGTTTTCAGTACATGTCTTGCTATGAGTTTTGCGAGAAGATCTCTGGGATTCAGCACCACAGAGAGTTGGCTCGCCTATTTGTTTTACACTTGCATGATGGACATGTCAACTTTGCCGGGGTGGACTTTATTTTGACACCCGAGGTGATTGCACAGGCTACAGGGATACCTAATGTCGGGGAGATATGGAATAAGCGCAAGGTGTTGGACACTGTTCAAGTTGAGCCTTTTGTTAGACCAGCATTCATGAGACAATTGGTAGGTGTGTTTCCATTCAGATTTCTCAGGAGTGAGTATGCTCCCATGATGAGGCTCATCATGCTCTATTTTACCTGTG
>APFE030761159.1:188382-244161 GCA_000404065.3 Pinus taeda | reverse complement strand
TGACTGCCTATTATCTAGTGATTAGATTAGAAGTGGTTGAAACAGCTCCTAGGATAGTGAGCTCGACCCCTAGAGGTGGGGAAAGGAGTTGGATCTCCTATATTATGCCTTCTCTTACTCATTTTCATGGTTGGACTCTTGAGGGAGAATCTCTATTGTATATTTTACTTGTATCTCTGCCATTTGAGGAAAAGGAAGGCCAGGGTTTTGCAGACATCATTGTGGATTCTTGCGGATTATTATGCTGATGGTGTGTTTCCTACTTGTCATTGTAAGTGTGTTTATGTGTTCCATCTCTTATTCTATTGCTGCTAATTAAAAAAAAGAAGTGATAAAGTTTGAATTCATGCATGCCATGCTCAGCTTTCAATTTTGTTTAATATTTATGTTTTCCACTGTCTAGAGAGGATTCAAAGTCATTGTTTACCCTCTTTAGCCTCTCTTCTTTTCTCCTTGATCATCCATCTCAGCTAAAGGCATCAGCACAAACTCCTACCTTGCCCCAAAGACCCACTTGCAAAAACTGAGCTCAATCCCCGCACCCTGAATTGCACTCCCTCCAATTGCCACCAAAAACCCCAAAAACTTTAAGTCAACCCCCCTTATCAGTTTACTAGCCTAATATCAGTGTTTCTAATTGGTCAACTCATCCTATTGACAAATCCACCGAGTTTGACCGGAGAGAGCCTTCTCATACCCCGTAGGGCTAGCTACGAGGTGAAATGGTTTGATGTTGCCTTGAAGGTTTGCCTTTCTCAGCCTGAGGTGAAATCTCAAGCGCTAACAGGATCCTAGAACACTCTCTAAGTTTTCATGAACTCTTTAAAAATCATGCCAAAGTTTCAAAGTCTTATAAAGATCAAGCTTATCGGAGGTATTCTCATATCATTTGCAATTGGTGATTAGTGCGGAGCAACGAGGACCGTCAATCAAGCGTGCAGACCGTCGGCCCATGGTAACGCGTGCTATCGCGAATTAGCAAATCCAGAGGCCATTTCGAGAAACGGGGGTAGTTTCTGATATGCGATTAGCGACAAGCCGCTAATCACATATCATAGGTTAAACCCCTCCAAGAAGGAAAGGCTGCAAGCACCCGGACCCGAAAAATCATGAAATGCAACGGATATTGTTCTGATTCCGTCAGAAGCAAGGTCCCATAAAAGCCAGCAGAATATCGAAGGGGCTTCGAGCAGTAAGTGGTTTCAACCGAGTCCCGCCTGATGCCACACAATGGTTGCCACGCGTCCGGCGGAAGAGAGAGAAAACCGCTCACATCGTATGGGTAAACGTCATGCGACTTAGTTGCCCGATATGAACAATGACCGTAGGATATGGGCCCCCCAGATCAATAGCGGAGATGCGTTTCGATGGATGAACAGATTTGACGAGGTTAACAGGCAAAGTTGTATAAGATTTGAAGTCCGATATGGACGATGTGTTGGCAGAAGGTCGTGTTTCGCGGGCATTCTTGGAGCTAACGGTAAAAACGGTCGTTTTGAGTATGTCCAAGAGAACTGACACTCATCTGTTATGAAATAGGTGGCCACCTCCTTGTGAGGAGTTATGCAATGGCTGATGACTCAGGACAGAGGGATTCAAACGGATAGAGGCAGGGGAACCGGAAAGCCGGGAAGCGAAAACAAACAGTCAAGAAGCAGATTGGCTTTAAAGCCACAAATTGACAGAGAGAGAAGCAAGCAGTAAGTTAGAGAAGAAAGCTAAGAGCAAAGAGAAGAAGTCGAGCTGACCTGCAGAAGCAAAGGCAGCATCGAGCCAGAGTTAAGACAGGGCCAGAGAAAATCTGAGAGTCTGTGTACTCCAGAGAAGGCTTGAGAGGTTCAAGCGAACTCCTCTGTATATGCCTATCATGTATTGAGTCTCAGATTAGACTCATACCATCATGACCAATAGAGGTCGAGATTTAGTAGGGAGAGTATGTGTACTCCAGAGACTTGGGGAATCCAAGTACGGTCTTACTGATTTATATCTGTTGTGTGAGACTCAAATTGAGCTCATTATTGTAAAAACTCTGCTTGAAAACATAATAGAGAGGCCACCACTGAAGGCTGGACTAGGAGACGTAGCTTAGGAGTATTAGGTGAACTCATTAAACTTGTTGTGTTTATATGTGTTCCCTGTTATGTTTTCTTTGACTGCTTCAATGTCTGTGTATTTCTCAATCTTATCAATCTGTTGCACAAAATAACATAGGCACATGAGTCTGTAATACGTTATTGATTGTCTTAGATCAATTTCAGATCAAGGCGTGATGAACCCTGTAGACCAGATTAAGAAAGATGTTCGCCCTCCGAAGGCATCCGCTCCCAAGTTTCCTGTTGGGAAGAATAAACCTAGTGGTGATTCCAAGAGCATTCCAGTCGTGAACTATCCAAAGAAAGATAATACATCTCCAAATGCAACAAAGGCGACTCAAAATGGTAAACTCCCACCTAAGAACGACAAAACCGGTATGTTTACTCTGCCCTGCCCTGTTTATAACATTGATTACAATATTGTAGATGATCTTAAGAAATTTCGAGCTAATATAACATACTTTGATTTGTTAAAGTTAATGCAGCAAAGAGATCTGCTTTTGAAAGCTATAAATGAATGGAATTGCAAATCTCCCACCAATCCGAGTAGCCAAACCAAGAAGTCGGTGTCCAGACCTGTTAGAACCCCCAGTATAGCCCAAACGCCATCAGCCATGGAAGCCACTCTATCAAAAATGAATCAAACGCCTCAAGATGTTAGTGCAGCCATGATAGGAAGGAATCAAAATCCATGACTCCACCTTTCCTTATCACATTTGAAATCTTCAACATGAACATATACAATTGCCTGGTAGATTATGGTGTCTCGTCCACTGTTATGCCTTATGCCGTTGCTAAAAGACTTCATGTAATGCCCGAGAAAATTGGAACTCGAATTATGCAACTGGACAGAATGAATGTAAAAGTAATTGGAGAATTGAAAGATGTGTTGATTCGGATGGCTGCCAAACCACAATACACACAAGTCATTGACATAGTGGTAGTTGACATACCCGAGGCATATGGAATTATGCTTAGTAGGGACTGGTCAGCAAATATGAATGGGTATTTCTCAACTAATTGGTCCCATCTCTTGTTGCCTCAGAAATGTGATATGTTGAGAGTTGATCGAGAAAGATACATGAAGTATGTAGTGACAGAACTAAACAACCCCAATCAACTTGTAATGTTTACCAACTATATCCTTGGGAATCATAGTTTCGATGTTTGTGCCATAGAAACTTGTTTTGGAGAATTCCATGCAGAGACAGTTGAAGAAAGTGCAATAAACACACATTTGGAAGCTCTCCCCCATAGTCTAACTGATGAGCTACCCTATAATATGGTAGATGATAGGGCCAATTTCGTAGAAGGCAGTTCATTTGATATAACATCAGATTCTATGTTTTGAACACTCTACTTTGATGGCTCTAACTTCCTAGAAGGTGCAGGTGCTGGGAACATTCTCATTGACCCGCAAGGGAACCAACATTTGATGGCCAACCAGTTGGAGTTCGCATGCACCAACAACACAATAGAATACGAAGGCTTGCTACAGGGCTTGAAGAAAGCCATTGATATGAAGGTGAGAAATCTTGAAGTTTTTGGTGACTCACATATAATTGTGGACTAGGTAAGGAAAAGGATACATTGCAATTCACCACACCCGGTAAGTTACCAACATGAGGTATGGAGCTTAGTTGACAGTTTTGATTCTTTTAATATCACACACATACCTTGATGCCAAAACCAAGATGCTGATCTGATGGCTGGTACGGCTGCAAAATTTTTGCCTGATCTCAGATTAAACAAGAATAAATATTATGTTGAATTGATTTTCAGACCATCCGTACCTAATAACATCTCAAATTGGCAGGTGTTCGAAGGTGATGAGCAAATCCTTGAGTTCCTGCATTGCGAAAAGACATTAAAAAATGCATTCATTGATGAAAAAGAGCATGATAAGCTTATGAATGGAAGCGAGGATGAGCAAAAAGATTAGCCCAATATAATTCCCAAGTCAGTTGTCAAGATGGAGCACTTTTATGACCTGCATGATAAATTTAAGAAGCCAACTAACCGCAAAACCCATAGCTCGTCCATGATGTATGAGTCGGTCAACCTTGGAACCAAAGAAGACCCAAAAAATGTTAATTTGGGCTTGGGATGCTCTCCATAAGAAAAGGGTGCATTTGTTAAGTTGTTTAAAGAGTACAAGGACGTCTTTGCATGGACATATGGCAACTTAAAAACCTTCAATACCAGCGTTATGCAACATGTAATTCCTTTGGAAAAGGATGTCAAGCCCTACAAACAAAAGCTTCGTAAGATGCATCCAAGCCTGGAACCGTTGGTGAAGAAAGAATTAAACAAAATGTTGGACGTTAAAATCATTTTTCCTGTCAGGAGCACCCGCTAGGTAGCCAATCTCGTGCCAGTAAGAATGAAAAATGGAGACATTAGGTTATGTATCGATTTCAGAAACCTGAACAAAGCATCGCAGAAAGATAACTATCCTATCCCTTCTATGGAACACATTCTTCAATGCGTTTCTGGGTCTGAAATGTTGTCCCTATTGGATGGGTTTTCGGGATATAATCAAATGTTGGTGTCGAATGGAGATTAGCTTAAGACAACCTTCAACACTAAATGGGGCACTTACGTATATCATAAAATGCCATTTGGACTTATTAATGCAGGCGCCACATTTCAGAGAGCTATGGACATAGCTTTCCAAGGATTGATTAATAGATCAGTAGTGGTTTACATGGATGACATTATTGTGTATTCATATCGCAAAAGGGATCATATTTATCCCCTGAAATAGATTTTCGAAAGATGTCAAAGGTACGGAATATCGTTGAATCCCAAGAAGAGTGTTTTCGCAGTTACAAAAGGGAAACTACTGGGTCATATCCTCTCTAAAGAAGGGATTATGATTGATCCTGAAAGAATAGAAACCATCATGAGAATACAACCCCTCGCAAATAAAAGGGCAATGTAATCTATTTTCAGGAAAATTAATTTCGTTAGGAAATTTGTTTCAGGTTTCGCAGAAATAATGCGTCCCATTCAGCTAATGATGAAGAAAGACATTGTGTATAGGTGGAGCGATGAAGCTAAGAAATAGTTTCAGTGATAAGGAGGCCATCACAGAAGCTCCTGCGTAGGTTAGCCCCAATTTTGACAAGGAATTCTTTTTGTACACTTTTGCTTCTGATGTTTCATATGCCGCAATCCTCACCCAAAAAAATGATGACGGTAACAAAGTCCCTATTTCTTATATGAACTATAATCTTCAAGGAGAAGAATTGAACTATCCAGACATGGAGAAACAAGGTTTTGCGGTTTTTTAAAGCCGTGAAACATTTCCGCCCTTATTTATTAAAGGCCAGGACTAAAGTAATCGTTCCCCACCCTGTTGTAAGATCCCTCTTCGTGCAAAGGGAGATGGGGGAACGGGGATGGAATTGGATAACCGATCTTCAAGAATACAACCTCGAGATTAAGTCGGCAAAGATAGTCCGAGGGCAGGGATTGTGTAAGCTCGCGGCAGAAGCCTTGGCGGATAAAGAAGGGGCGTCGGAAGAACCAGAAGCGCAGAGCACGTGGGACGCACAAGTAGAATTCAGGGACGAGCTCGGATGCATTAATGAAATGCTGATGTGTGAGCGTGAAACGTTGGAAGTCCCTTTGGACCCTGAGTTGTGGTATTACGATGTACGCTTTTATCTAACACGGGGATCATGTCCTAAGCACGTGGATGCATCACGAAGGAGAGCGCTCAGATTAAAATCTAATTAGTATCACTTGGCCAATGACAAATTATACAAAAAAAAATTATGATGGAGTTTGGCTAAGGTGTTTGGAAAAGGATGACGCTGACCATGTCTTGAAAGAAATGCACGACGGCCTCGCAGGTGGTCACTATGGTGGAGAGACTACTACTCACAAAATATCAAGAGCTGCATATTATTGGCCCACAATGTTCAGAGACTCACATGCCTACGCTCGGAAGTGCAGGGTATGTCAAACTACCGCAGGATGAGAAAGAAAGCCAGTCGTCCCCCTCAGGCCCACTATGATTTATCACCCGTTCCAACAATGGGGCCAAGATGTCATAGGTGAGATCACTCTGAACTCTTCACAGCAGCATAAGTATATACTCGCGGCAATTGACTACTTCACCAGATGGACCGAAACCATCCTGCTTCGGAAGGTTAGCGAAGACGAGGTAATATCTTTTATTGAGAAATTCATTATCAATAGGTTTGCCATCCCTGACGCTCTCATATTTGATAATGCTTCTTACTTTTCATCTCTAAAACTGACTGAATTTGCTATCGATAAATCAATTCACATAAGGTATGCATCAAACTATTACCCCCAGGGAAACGGAGTTGCAGAGTCCTCAAATAAAAATCTCTTCCGCATAATCCATAAATCTGTCACCGACAACCAAAGGAATTGGCACAACGCTCTAACAAACACCCTTTGGGCCGATAGGGTCACCCCAAAAGTAGCATTAGGAAACTCCCCATACTTCCTTGTCTATGGACAGGAAGCCATCTTGCCTCCCAACATTACCCTTCCCTCTTTACAGCTCTCCCAAGCCTCAAGAGGGACCCCTTCAGCCTTACTTCAAAACAGGATTAACCAACTAGTGAGGTTGGAGGAATTGAGAGATAATGCCAGAAACAAGTTCAAGAATCACCAAATGATTGTGAAGAGATGGTTTGATCACCATCTGGCAGGATATAAAGATTACCAAGTCGGAGAGCTTGTCCTGAAATGGGACAAGTTGAGTGAGCCAAAAGGTAAGCACATGAAATTCCAACACTTATGGCTGCGCCCGTTCCAAGTTGAGGAAAAAATTAGTCAGGGAACCTATCGATTGAAAACTTTACAAGGAGAAACCGAAAAACTCCTTGTTAATGGCCAGCACCTTAAGAGATAGTTCCAGTAGCCACCACATGGTGGTTACCTCCTGAGTAGGTTAGGATTAATTTTGTTTTGCTGAAAGCTTAGTTATACTTCGTTTTTTCCCCATTCTTGTTTTTCTCGCAAATTTTATCTTCCTTCTGTTTTGAATTTCAGTCCTTTTCAGCGAATTGATTTCGGTCTTTCAGTCTCGTTTTCACCTTTTATAACTCTCTTCTGATCGACCTCATTCCCTACCTTCAGCTTTTTGCTTCCCTCAGTAACTTGCTGATGAGTCTGCAGATCCTAAATTCATTATTACCTTGCAAGTTGAACGAACCTTCGATGAGCCCATGAGAACTGGAAAATCAACGGTAAAATCCAAATCGAAGCCACTCATTGGCATCTGTTGGGAACTAGGTAGGCTCTGTTGATAATCTAGATACCTGAAGCATGTAGGGACATCTTTATAAAACAAAAAAATGTGTAACTACGGTTGGACTGGCATGGCGGAATGCTGCATTTAAAAAAAAATCCCACCTAGACCTAGCCTATACTTGCCTATGAGATTTGCAGTCATTCTCCATTGGTTTTGTCCACCTCCAATATATTTCATCTACAAGTAAACCTCCTTTCATGGGCTAAGCTCGCTGTCGTATATCCTGTGGAAAATTTAATTGTGCTCTAGTCCTTGTGCCCAAAACTAGGACTTATCTAAAAGAAAATGAAATGTCGAGTCCTAAAATAAAATGAAATGTCGAGTCCTTGTGCCAATCTGGAAGGATAGGTTGTTTGGGAAGCTGGTTGAAGTAGGGGATGTTGCTAGACTCGGAGTACCGGTTGACACAACAAGCCCAACCTTGCTTAAGCAGTTTAAAAATATGGCATGATCCATGACTGCACCCCATTCGATCATACGAAAATATAGCGCTAAAAATTCTTACATAAAGTGTGGATAAAGATATCTACATATATTCATCAAGCTTGATGCGCGATAAAGAGCTGAGGTACACATCTAAATAAGGATTAACAAACTGGTGATGGCCCCTAAAGGATTTTGAAAGTAGAAAACAGGTAAAAGGAGGGTCAATAAATCCCATAATACGACCATTGGAGAATGTCTGTCAAAACCCTATTAGTAAGTAGAAGCTATTTGTCTTTATCTCACCTAAAGCAATTAATGTTGAAGTGGAACCCATGCATGTTCGTCTATACAGTTTGCATTTCGAGTTTATCTTAACACCCTGATGTTCTACGGATCAAAGTTTATTTGGTAACAGAGATAACTGGTTCGTCCAGCGGTTCGCCATTTTGTTGTGGTCACAACCACCACCCTATTAAAACCTACTCTGGTGGCAAATATGAATGGGTCCCCTAGATGTTTGGTCTTTCATTTCTAAATGGAGTTGTCAAATGGAATTATGTTTTCAATTCTTAATGGTCAAGATCCCCTTGAATAAATCTCCGCGGAATGATTTATTTATAACCTAGTCCAACCCTTCATTCATATCCTTTCATCGGGACTTACTCAACCCACAAAACCTTCTATTACGTCTTTATTTCTATTATAACGCTTTTATAATAGAAATACTCTATAAGCATGCATAACTTACCTTTTTCGCGCTTCCTTAGTCTTTACACATATCTTGAAGCTTGCCTTTATCGCTATCGCAATCATGCAATCTCCGCGGTCACACTACACATTCCTCTTTTGCATCCAATATGCGATGACCTCCCTGACTTCAAATGCAATTAACCACGTCCATATCCTATCGGGTCCGTCGTTACATTGCTCCATCACAAATCGCATTTTACATTGGTTAAGGGCTAACGTCTATTTCCCATGAATAATTGTGATCCGATCAGGCCTCCAATTGCATCGCACATCGTAATCACGCTTCATTAAAACCCAAGGTCCATTCACTCGCCATTGAAACATTGCAATGCGATGTTCATTTAAGCTTCTCCACCGTTGATAAGAGAATATGATCCAACGGTCAAAGATAATGTCGCTTATCGCAAATTGCAATCGGCACTTTCAACCAGTGCATCGTCCCAAGCTTCAACATTCCGCAATATGGTGGACCCGCTAGGATTATTAAATGCAACACATGTTTTCGGGTCTGAATCCCATCGCAAATCACAATCGGCGGAACCAGGGGTGATGTTGCATGTGACTACCCGGTGCGATGTGCGATTGCGACTTGATCGCATCGCAACCTTGGCTGAACCAAGGGCTGATTCTTTCACAATAGTCCATCTCTTTATAAAAGTTTTAATGAGGGCAAGATTTGTTTTTTGGGCATTTCTAGCATATTTTTCATAATCATAGCTAATGTTAATTATTTCTATAGGCGAGGATCAAGAGAAGACAAGCAAGGTCGAAGAGCGGATGCGTAAGCATCAGGGATGGCTATGGGTAAAAGACGCATGGGTGTATTCTATTGAAGATCCATGTGTTGCCTGTGTATTCCGAAAGTTATGTTGTCCCGAGTTTTATCATGAAGAGATGACACACAGTCATGCTCCTTTCCATCGACATCCATTCCTTTCCCCCACGAAATAAGACGCTCCAGCAAATGTGGCCTCGACGTGTCAGTGGTTTCACCGGCCGTTCTATGTTTGTATATTTTAATTTGTATATTGAAAAGGGAAGGAAGGTGCAAAGTTAGGGGAAGACGGAGGGTCAGTTTCTTTCTGCATAAGTATTATCTCCGGAGATCAAAGGGGGACTTTTTTTGGGCAGAATAGGGTTTGATTTATTTTGCTAATAAAAAAACTGTTTGGGTCAAGAAGAAGCCTTTTTTCAAATTTGTTTTCCTTTTTCTTTTATGTTTGAAATCAGGGTGTTGTGTCTGGCATGACGATATATATGTGTCTTGTTTTGTGCACAATGATAACAGACAGCTTACGACTAGTCTTGGTTATTCAAATATAATTTGTTATCATGGTTAACTCATGAGAGGTCTCCGATTCGAAGCTATATTAAACATCAGTTGCAAGTTTTATTTGTAGGAACATGAATGTGTATTCTTGTATGAATAATTAGATTGCAATTAAGCTTAAATACAGTTCTGTTCATCAGTGAACTTAGTAATTGATTCATTTGGACTTGGAATCTATATATGATGTTAAATCTCTTTTATTACGCTCTTGCAGGATAGATTAGAATAGTTAGGACTAGCAAAAGTAGGTAGAATCAGTATAGATAGGACTTGATAAATATAGGTTAGTTGTTTCTTTTGTTGATTTAATGGAAGTCTTCCTCCAGGGAGCAATCTTTCAACACCTATAACAGTTTACGGGATCCTTTAAAACCCGTTGGAACTAGCCATTCCAAACAAAAGCAGATGTAATGGGAGTCTGCAATCGGATTGGTTCCCCTTTGTTGGCACACGAAAATTCATCATGTCAACAAAAGGTAAACAGGTCGATACCTCCATGATTTGTACTAACATACTGGCTTTGGCTGGAGTCGAGGAGGGGTCATAAGCACCTTAGACAAGGTGGCCAGATTTAGAACGAATCTTTTGCAGGTCCATTTTTAAGCTGTTTTTTTTATGGTGCTGCTCAGGATGGAAAATGCGGAGGCGATACTTGGCTGAGATTTAGCCCTCAGGCTCACTTCCTTCTTTTCTGGCATGGTGGATCTGGCACAAACACCAGAGCCAAACTTCTGGCTCTCTGGGGGCTGTTGTGGTTTGCCAAGAAACACCAGATAGATAGCATCACCATTTACGGGTACTCCAGATCTCCCAATGACGGGATCACTTTTCGGACCAATTTCTTGGCTCCCAATTTAAACAACTGGTTGGAACGCAATGAGTACCTGAAGCGGTCCTTTGCATTCATTTCGTTTATACATGTCTACAAAGAATTAAACATTGGCTGATGGCTTATCGAAGAAAGGGCTATTGGCAACTCAGAGAATTCTACATTATTGACTAATTTCTGAGAATATGTTTGTGGAGGGCGAGATGTCCCTTAATTAACTTGCTGTGCCTACTTGCTTTATTTTGTTCCTTTTAGGCTTTACTACTTGATCAGATACAGATAGTCTTTTTTATGTTGTTTCAGATGCCTGGACTTAGACTCTTTAGTATTTGGGTCACAATTATTTATCTCTGCTTGTTTGCATGGGGATGGGGAGATTTTTGATATAATTTTTGCAATATGGAGAGGCATCTGGATATTATGTACTGGTTTTTTATATAATACAAAGCCAACGATTTTTTCTTCTGATAAGGGGATGCAAAGAAGTCAAAATAGAAACACCCAGAACTACTGATAAATAAAATCTATGAAAAGTAGAAGGGTGAGATTATATGCATATATGTTGAAGGTCTTTAATATAAGCATATTGAGGATGGCATAAGAGATGAAATAAACTTGAAAAGATTATCACAATGTTTGGCTCACAACAAAATAGGTACATTGAAAATTGAATTTCACAGATGGAATCTCAACATGTTGAATATCTTCCTACAGGATTCAAGCAAGGTGGCCAGTCGTAGTCAGCACCTTAAATTGGCTTTGGCTTTCGAATCAAACACTTAAATTATCTTGGCTATCAAGTTTTATTTGACTTGCAAGGGCAAGACAGGGTGATTGGATATCTTGCAAGCACAGGGTAACTTTGAACTCAAGAGCGACCATGTGAACGAGCAGCCCAAGGTTTATGACTAGCAGCACCTAAATGAAGAAGGGTAAGAGTGTAGTATGGAGCCATGGACTGATACACACCTTCTCTGCTATAAAGCCAAGTTAGAAGCACTGCTCATTGAGTCACTAGTACTGAAGCTGGAAGTTCACCTAAAGCCACATGGAGTTGTGACAAAAGACAAAAAGATGGTTAGCAGATGCCTGGAGACCAGCTGTTTCTGCAAGGAGTCTGTTTCTTCAGTCATTTTGTGAACTGGGAGCCACTATAAGTGGGAAGCTTATTATAAGAAAGAACATGTCAATTACCCACAGGCTTATTATAAGAAAGAACATGTCAATTACCCACAGATTGGATTTCTATGCATGTGTCGAAGGAGCTACCAGCTAAAAATATACAACTTTCCAGGCATTAAGGGTCAGCACTGGAGGAGGACCAAGATGTAGAGGTAATAAATATAATGTGGAGAACTACTCAAACCCTTCAAAATGTACCTGTTCTGTAAGTGATTTTGATCCTTTTTGTTTATGTATAGTTGCAATTTGTGCAGCTTAACTGAGACAAGTCATCATAGTTTTTACCTATTTTATTTATGTTACTGAATTTTAGCTTCATGGGTACAAGTTGAATATAAGATAAAATCTCAAAGGATCATGTCTATTTCCAATTCTTCCAACAAAGCTTAATGAAAGAAACGTAATGAGATTTGTTCTTTATTACTTCAGAATTGTCAAGCACTTGAAATCACCTTGAATGGTAAATTGATATGGTTATGCATGATTATATCTGCGAGTACATTTCTTGTTTATCCTATCTCGAGAACAAATTGTTACAAGCTGAATGTTCGGTCAAAAATGGACCGTGTATAGGAATAACACAGTAATCACTACGTTCCTTGGAAATATCTCAGGACTACTAATATCTTACAAAATCAAGAATTCCTATAAAAAATGAAAAAAACAAATTAACTGAAAGAATGCACAGAATTTTTTTGCAGGAACTCTTTCCTCTTTTTAACTAGAAATGCCAGCTGACACCCAGCTTGGCATGTTAGTCCCATCATCAACAACATGTCTATCCTTGCACCTATATAGTGTTCCTCATTTGAAGTTGGATAAGTTCAAAGTTACCAAAACATAAAATCAGAATTTATGTTTCAGATAAGAGGTGTTCCCATGGTCGGGTTCATGATTCTATATGCAAGGTCACAAGTGAAACGCTTCCTGCCAGAATTCTATAATTTATGACTCTGCTGCTTGAAGCTTTTTCTGTACATAGACGACATGCATTTATGCTTGTAGGTAGACCAAGGTTTCCCAAATAAAGGTGGACAACTTGAAAAGATTTAAAGCTCGTGACGTTTGAAAACCAGATGAACCTTCAATTGTCAAGAGCAAGCAAAGATTTCTGCAAATATCAAGGTTGTTTGAAATTTGAACCTTCAGGCTTCAACTGCTTAGTCTTTTAGAGAAGGCAAGGCAAGTATCTCCACATAGGCAGATTCATTCCTTCTTATTTTGCATGAATAAGGTTGCCTGCATAGACTTGAAGGAGATATCGATCTCCATTCTCTTTTGTCTGCTTCTGATGTTAGCTGAGCTGTTTGTGTAGAGAAAGCTGAACATAAAGCCTCACCAGTGTTCTGCTCATGTCTAACTAACGCTCATGTTTGATTTGGAAACAATGTCATCAGCAACATCCTCAAAACCTGAGTCTTCAGATGGCCCCAATGTATTTCTTTCCTGGGTTGATCGATCAGACCATTGCTTAAGTCCACATGCTCCAGACCTAGTAACACATAGCCAACTTCTTGGTATTTCAATGTCATCACCTCCTTTAATGGGAATGTGCCATGAGCCTCTCTCAGACTCCTACATTACAATTATAATGACATATTAGGATCACCTTTACAGCGAACATAAATGAAAATACTGACAGTAAAGACGGGAATTATTTGCAGAGCTGAAGTTGCACCCTTTTGAAGTGCAAATACCAAGACAAGATTACATACTTGAATAACAATTGAATATGGAGGTGGCATGTGAAACTGTGGATCAGATTCATTGAAAGTAAAGTGGACCTGCCACTCAAAACAATCAAACATACAAGATTCATTAAGTCATTATTTTGAACAAAAAAGTAAGAGTATACCCCTATAAGCAGTTGGATGCCCTTCTACATGCATAACCTAATCAAAATTTGGAAAGTAACTTCTACTTTTTGTTGAGAAATGTAGCTCAAGAAGGGGAACTTCTTGCACAGGTTTCAGTGTGAATGTACAGAAAGTGGTTCAAAACATTTCATTGGTTACCACCCTTGGAAATCGCTATTCTCTCTCATAATTTCACTTGAAAAATAAAAAATAAAGTGAAAGTTTGATGTTTTGAAGTTCACTTTTAGGAATCTAATGAAATGTTCTATAAGTTCTAGTTACTAGTGACTTAGATTAGGATTTAATCTTAGCCATACATTTTAAGATTGAGATAGGTGGCAACTAGGAGTAAGAGGTCTACATATTTCTCTCAAAGGATAAATAGCACAAGGGAGGAAGAGATTGATCTCATATGAGAAGAAAGCAAAAGTGCCCGAAAGAAGAAGGGCGCAGCAGGGGCAAAAGAAGCAGATTGCTAAAGAGACCAACAGGATACCAGCAAACTGTGCAAGCCATACCTCTGTTGTTGCCATTTTCTCCTAAGTTACCAAGATACGGATACGGATATGGATACAGATCTGGATCTGGATCTAGATCCGCTAGTTTTTTGAAAATCCAAGATCTGGATCCAGATCCGCTAGTTTTTTGAAAATCCAAGACCTGGATATGGCAAGTACAAAAAAAATAAAATATAATAATTTTTTATTTTTATTTTAAAAAATACTTTAAAGTTCAAAAATCAATTACTCCTTGAAACCATCAAACACTTTTAGAGCTGAAACCATTAGATATATTATAAATATGAAGAATGAAACGCTAAAATGATGCATCCTCCCTCATACAAACTTACAAAGTAACAAAAAAGATAATATCATAAATGATAATAGTAAATACATTTACATATCCTCAAATGGATCTGCATTAAGCTGCGAAAAGAGGGACAAGGGAAACTCAAAGTTGGAGGAGGGAGCAATGCCTAAGGAGAAAGGTTGGGTAAGAGGAGAAGGGAACGCAGCGTGGAGAGAATGAAGGCTGCGACAGGGTTAAGGTAAGGCTGCAGAAGCTAAGGAGGGCTGCCGAGAGGATAGAAGGTAGCAGCAAGCAGCTTTAAGGGTTGCGTTAAGGCAATGACTAAGGAGGAGGGGCTGCATTCAGCCCTAAAGGCTAACGCAAGGTTTGGAGAGCAGTGTGAGGGTTAAGGGACATAGAAATGGAGAAGGCCGCAGGGAGAAAAGACAGATTTTGGAGGCTTCCACGAGGGTTTGAGGTTGAACAAAGAAGTTTAGGGCAGCCTTTGGCCTCAAAGGACTTAGAAATATGCCCAAACCATATCAAAAAATGGAGGGGTTGTGTTCAGCCCTAAAGGCTAATGCAAGGTTTGGAGAGCAGTGTGAGGGTTAAGGGACAGAGAAATGGAGAAGGCCGCAAGGAGAAAAGGTAGATTTTGGAGGCTTCCACGAGGGTTTGAGGTTGAACAAAGAAGTTTAGGGCAACCTTTGGCCTCAAAGGACTTAGAAATATGCCCAAATCATATGAAAATTTATCGTCAAACCCCAAATCTTCTTCCTTTACTGAATAATCTGAAATTATTGGCCCTGCAAACAAAGATTTGAGACTAGATCTTGCCCTCCAAGGCCTAGATCAGTCTCAAATTCCAAAAATCTCCTTGAATAATCTCAGATCTACACCTACACAAGTAAAAAATGAAATACCCAAAACCCAATATACACAAAAATAAAACTAAAACCCAAAACCCAGATGTTAGAAATTAAATATTATTCTACAAAGACTTCAAATCTATACAAATAGAATACGAATCTACCCGATCTGAGGAGTATGAGTCCAACTCCGCTTCCAGATCTGTAGAATCAAGTTCTTCCTAGTCAAATCTATCAATTAAACACGATATAAAAAGATAAATGAGTTTAAAAGACTCATTAGCCAAAAAACCCTGCAAGCGAAACTTCATAAGATAAATCTTGGGATTTCAATCAAGAGGGCTCTTCAAATCATATGCCTTGGGAGTTGGTTGATCCAATCGAGGACTTCCCCTCATGCCCAAGTTCTCTAATATAAAAGATCTATGCACACTCAAATCATGTTTTTAGATCGATAGAAATATAAAGTAACACCATAATCCACAAAATTAGAGATACCTGCTAACTTAATCAAATTAAAATTCTATCTTAAATCCAATAACCCAAGCAAGATACCTATGCAATAGATTATTCCAAAGGCTAAAAATCAACAACTTCTAAAATATACTTCAACAGAGCATTAGGAACAGTATTACCATAAGAAATAGAAGAGAAACACCACCATCAATGAAAACCCTAAAGACTGCGTTATTATTATTCCCAAAAAATTACAAGAGAACTTCAACATCTAGTACACGATTCAAAGATCAGATTCTCTGTGAGACAAATGACCTCTAATTTTATAGATAAATTTTCCAAATGACTAGTTGAGTTGATCCCATCAAAGTAATTTCGACCGTTGATAAAGATTTAATTATCTTTTAATTTCCATCGTTGAAATATTTAATTTTTTGAGGAATTTTCGTATTTATCTTTTAATTAATTTTTAATTAACTCAAAATTAATTATTTTGAGCTAATTTCCTCAAAAAATTGAATTTGACTTAACCACCAAGGACAAAGAGTCCAAAATTTCTTGAAATTTTCAATATTCTCTTGGTGGGAGACCTCCAAAAATTAATTTCTCTAAGACCCAAGATAAATATTGGAGAATTTATTTTTCCAAAGAGTTAATTTTGATTCTAATTAATTAAATTTTTGTCTTAAGATTTTTAATTTATTTTTGCCAGAAAATTTATTTAATTAACACGAGGGGATTAATAATTTTTTCCAACTCTCTAATATTTTAGTACCATGGCTAAAATATTATTTACATAAGCTAATTACATTTCAACCCTCAAATGGGGGAAACCCATTCGTTATAAACCTTCAATTATTTTACCCAATTCTGCGACTCATTATGATCTAGTAGGCTAAGTGATTTGTATCAATTATTTTACCCAATTCTGTGACTCAATATGATCTACTAGACCAAGTGATTTGTAATAAAATAATTTAGCTAATTAGCTAAAATTATTCACAAATCATTTTACGGAAGACTCGACTAGAGCACTAGGACCTACCCAAGATCTTGATGACAAAATCCACCTTAGCTTTAGGGTGAGGTTGGAGGGAAAAGCTCTGCCGATTATTTGTGATTAGAAACACAGATGAATCAGTAAAACAAAAACCCTCCTAGGATGAAAATCGTCATCAAAATAATAGTCCTACCTAGGTTGTTACATACATTATGGTCTTACTAAGATCATTTACATTATAAACTTACAGAATGGGTTTACAATTTTGATAAATTGTCCGCTAACGATGAATCCTAAATAATCTGAACACTAGAACATGATGGAATCCCTTCGCTAAAAAGTGTACTGCTATAGAGTAGTTGACACGAAGTGGTCAACATCTGGCTCTACTTGAGGACACGGTGCTTCACCGAAGGAATGTGAGAATCCAGAATCTGCACCCAAGCAACATACAAAATCATAAAAGTAGTGTCCATCCAAATATAATCCAAAAATCATCATATAACATTAAGCGCATGAAATAGAAGCTCTACTAAAAACAAAATTTAATCTATGAAATAAAATGTTGAAATTAAAACTACTTTAACAACATAAATAAATAACAAGAAGTAGGATTAGAAATAAAATAAAGAGCATGCATAATGGCAACAAATGTTATCTTTGAAGAACAACATGAGCATTTGGCCATTCGTAGGTAATTCAAGTGGTTCACCATCCAATGTGCTCAAGTGGAATGAATTTGGTCCAACGATGCCTCTGATAATGTAAGGACCCAACCACAAACTGTCAAACTTCTTGTGATTTCCTGGTTTCTCATTTCTACGATCCCAAAGTAGCACCATATCTCCAACCTGCAAAGATCTAGTTCAAGAAGATTTGTCAAAAAATTTCCTAACATTAAATTCATTTTTGCACATATTATCAAAAGCTTTTCTTCAAGTTTCATCTAACTCCACAATTTGATCAAATCTATTTTGGACAACATCTTTATCAATGGAAAAATATTGGAGTTGATAAGATAATAATTTAAGGTACACAGTTAGACTTGCATTTGGACCATAAACTAATTCAAAGGGACTTTTAACAGTGGCATTTTTCTTTGTAATCCTATCTGCCTCATAATGCATACTTGATTTTGCTATCCCAGGATCGCTTATTATGTCCTACTATCTTCTTCGTAATGGTTATAAAATTTGTATTACTTGATTCAGCCAAGCCATTACCTTGAAGATAGTAGTTAGATGAATGAGATAATACAATGCCATACTTAAAGCAAAAAGATGAAAACTTTGTATTAGTAAAAGCTTTAGCATTATCAGTGGTGATTTTAGCTAGGACACCAAATCTAGTAATAATGTGATTTTCAATAAAATCCATAATAACCTTTTCAGTGGCATTCTTAGCAAGAATGGCTTCAACCAGAGTTACAGGGAAGCGCCCCCCCCCCCTTCGAACCCGCTCCCAATCCGCGCTCCAGATGGGGGCGGCTTGGGAGTGGGTCGGGGAGAATGCTCCCAATAAAAAAATTTCGCTCCCTTCCAAAATCGAGATCGATCTCGGAAGCATCGCTCCCGGAGCGAAAATTAAAGCCTGGGAGCAATAGCTCCCAATAGCTCCCGAGCATTTAATTTTTGCTCTGGGAGAAACGCGCACGACGCCTTGGAGTGAAAAGCGTACAAAAAAATTCTGCGAATGCCAAAAAAAATTTAATTTTAAAAAAATTTGTTTTAAAAGGGCTTGGGGGGCATTTTTAAAATCATTGTGACTTGAATGAGTTGAGGAGAGCCAAGGAGATTGTGCAAAGGAGCGAGGAGCGAACGCCGAGGAGCAAAGAGCAAGCTTGCAAGGAGGTAAGTAACTTAGTAATTTAGTAGTTTAAACTTTAGTTACTTAGTAATTTAGTTTAGTTTAGTTAGTAATTTAATAAATATATAACTTATTTAGTAAATAAATCATGAATCTAAATAAATTACATTAATTAATCTAAATAAATTAAATTAATTTTCTCATTCCTATTCCCATTCCCATTCCCATTAAATTTTGCAGATTCAAAAGCCTACAAATATCAAACATCATGGACCTAGTTATATTTCTTGGCATTTTCCTCTTCTTGGTCCCTTTTCTGGTTATTATGGTGCTGGAGAGTAGGAAACAGAGGGGCCAAAATGAAGAGGGGAAAGAAGAAGCTGGAGAAAGTAGATTTGATGAAAAACCCGGTGAGGAGGAGCTGGAGGAGGGTGAACATGACTCAAAAAACTAAACAAGGCCAAACCCCATTGTGGAAATATGTTAACAGGCCCAGGGAAAAGGGGTGGAACCACTAAATTTCATTGCCCCCATTAAAACAATAATTACACAGGTTCATACACCCATGCCAGAAAACACCTCTGCGGGAAAAGGCCATGGGATGGAGATAAACAAATAGGAATCAAAACTTGTGTAGCTGTGTCAGCAGCAGATAGAGCCAAATACATAAGGGAAGAGGAGGAAGCCCAATACAAATCTAAAAAATCAAGGGGTTTCTTTGAACCAAGCTCACAATGACAAGCACAAAGAACTCCTTCAGCATCCTCCCAAGGCAGTGGATATGGAGGCATAGGGTCACCAACCTTAAGGCGTAGAACCATATCAGATTTCCTTGATGAGGGGTGTAGGAATGATGTGGATTCAAAAGTTTACAGGTTTCTCTATGCATGTGAAATACCATTCAATGTTCTTCGCTCACCTTATTGGCACAAAATGGTTTCTGTCATAAATGATGCCCCTAAAGGATACAAGAGCCCTGGGTATGACAAGGCAAGAACCATTGGACTTGATCATGAAAAAGCAAAAATATCACATTCTTTGAATAGAATGACAAGTTCTTGGACTGACCATGGGGTGTCCATTGTATCTGATGGATGGACAAATGTAAAAGGCAAGCCATTGATAAGTGTTCTTGTTGTGTCTGTTAGTGGTGCCATCTTTCTAAATGCATATATGATTACTCAGACAAGTTCAAGACCGCCATCAACATTGCAGAAGCATTACTTGAAACAACTGACCGTATTGGGCCATACAATGTCATCCAAGTCATCATTGATAATGCTCCTAATTGTAAGGCAACAGGAGCAATTATTGAGGATAAATACCCCAACATATTTGGTCTGGGTGTTTGTTCACACATTGAACCTTTTGATGCATGATGTTGTTAAGAACAAAAATGAACAATACAAATGGATTGGTGATTTGACAAGAAAGGCAAACAAATGATAAAATTTATTACAAATCATGGCAATACCCATGGTCTTTTCCGCAGTCACTCAAAATTGGAGTTGTTGAAGATTGCGAAGACTAGATTTGGTAGCTATTACCTCACCTTCAGGCACCTTTTGAAGGTAAGAGAGTCATTGACTAGGATGGTATCAAGTCCACACTGGGTATTAAAGGAAAGGGCTACAAATGCAGCTATCAGACGAGGTTTTGAACTAGTGGAGGAGGCTGCTCTTGATGGTATGTTTTGGTCAAGTGTGAGGCAAGTACTGGATTTCACCAAGCCCATTTATCACATGATTCGGTTTGCAGATACATATAAACCAGTGATTGGCGAGGTGTATGAGCAGATGGATACCATGTTGGGGCAAATAAAAGATATTGTTCATATCAAAGATCCCAACTTGTACAAACTGATTCACGATTGTGTGTGTACGGTGGAATAAATTTAATATTCCACTACATTGCTTGGCGTATAAACTGATTCACGATTGTGTGTGTGTACGGTGGAATAAACTTAATATTCCACTACATTGCTTGGCGTATATCCTTACACCAAAATACTACTCTACATCTTGGTTGGGCCAACCTGCACCAGGGGGTGGGATTAGGACCAAACCCCATTTAGATGCAAAGGTAACTAGAGGATATTTGGATGCATTAGAAAAAATGGTACCTGACAGGGAGGAATGTGCAGCTGTGCGCCTTGAAATAGGCAGATACTTCAGTGGCACTGGTTTGTTGGGTACCTTCCATGCAATGGAAGACAGAGATAGATTTGATTCTCTCACATGGTGGGAAACATATGGCGGCCAGGGACTTTTGCCAAAATTGGCAAAAAAAAGTTCTATCACAGGTTGTAAATACTTCTTCTGTAGAGAGGTGTTGGAGCACCTACAACTTCATTCATAATGTGAAAAGAAACAGACTCAATGAAAACCGGGCAGAAATCTTGGTTTATGTGCACTACAACTTGAGGTTATTGAGTCATTATTGTGATTGGGCTTATGAGGATCCCACGTATAAAATTTGGGACAACCACCCAGAGGATGACAATTTGGAGGATGACACTATACATATTGAAGAACTGGAAGAGGAACTTATAAGGGATGAAGATGAAGCAGCTGCAGCAGCCATGCCACCTCCACCATCTGGTAGCAGTGCTCGAGTTTTGAGTCCTGTTCCTTTGTTGTCGCCACCTCCATCTACACCCTCACGTGGAGGGCATGTGCCTTCTAGTTCTGGTCATCGGTCTGTACGGGAGACTCCTAGAAGACTACCACGACCTGCTCATACAGGAGACTCTCATGGCAAGGGCCACATGTAGATTTACAGTTTACTTGTCTTTTCTAGTTTCCATTAGTTTTCATAACTGTTGAGTCTTGAGTCCTTGACTCTTGACTCTTGACTCTTTCATATCATAATGATATTTTTTGTAAACAATATATGACTGTGACAATGAAAGTTTGAAGTTTGAAATTGGAAATTATAACTCATTGGTAATGATTGTGAATTATGAATATGATGCTTCATGAAAGACTAAAGTTGTTTCATTTCATTTCATTATTCATAATTCATTTTATAACATTTCATTTCATGTTAACAATTAGAACTTAGAACTTAGAAATATCTAAGATATTATTTCTTGTAATGGTTAAACTTAGTTTACAAGTACAACTTTGGTGATCAATGATGATAAATGTTATATATTGAAATTTCAATTTTGAAAGCTTGAAGTTGAAACTTTAAGATTGAATTTGATGAATCATGATTCACGAGACTCAATATGTTGCAGTTGTAATATGTATGGTTACTAACTTGTGGACATGGTTGATGAAGATTATAACTTCTAAATGATTGATGTGATATGGTTCAATGATCAATCTATTTTTTTTTATGTTTTTTATATCAAATTCATCATTCTACATGTTTTTGTTGACATATATGTATCAAAAATTAAAAAATATAAAATATATATATATATATATATATATATATTTAAAAAATTGCTCTGGGATTCGCTCCTAAACCGGGAGCTTTTGAAAATGTTGCTCCCGCTCCCAAGTAACTTTGGCTTCAACCCATTTAGTGATATAACCAGTAGCAGTTAAAATCCATGAGTAGCCATTGCTAGAATTTTCATGAAATTTCCAAATGAAATCTAGACCTCAATGCTGAAAAGGTGTCTCGACTCTCAACAACCACAGGTTGTAAGGGTAGGGGTAGCCAACTTCTGTTTCCCAGTGAATAGTTGACAAGCTTGGCAAACTTCTAATAAACTTATGCACATCAGAAAAGATTTAAGGCCAATAATAACCAACTCCAAGAATTTTGTGGGCGATGGTTCTTGCAGCATAATGACCTCCACAAAATCCTAAATGAAACTCAGAAATTAACTTCTTGGACTCAATTTCATCAACACACCTAAGTACAATGCCCTCAGGATTTTTCTATCCGAGGTCATCCTTCATAAGGCAATATTTAGTTGCTTTCAATCTAAGAGCCCTTCTTTTATGAGCAACTAAATGGTCAGGACGTGTAAGATTTAAAAAATAATGAATGATGTCCTTGTACCAATCATGCTCAGCTGAAGATAAATCATTCAGGCCAATTAAACCAAGACCTTTTTCATTACCCTCCGTCAACATTTCAGCCAATCCCTGACCTTTGACCAACTTAGTGGGTCTAATCTCCAAGTCATACTCTTGGATCTTAGTAACCCACCTAGCATGAGTCCCTAAGCAATCAGTCTGAGTTAATATATCTTTAACAACCGAATGTGGGACAAAAGCAATGATTTTAGAATAACCCACATAAGTCTTAAAATGATTAAGAGACTTGACCAAGGCATATGCTGCTTTTCCATGGTAGTATAATTCAATTCAGAATTTTGAAGAGCTCTACTCATGAAAGCAATAGGTTGTTTGTGACCTTCCTTATTCTTTTGTAATAAGACACCGACAATTGTATCTTCTGAAGCAAAAGAAAAAACCATGAAATCCATAAAATAATCAAGACTGGCAAGAAAAAAAGTTTTTGCAATAGCACCTTTGATTTCCTGAAAACCCTTTTTACTGTCTTCTTTCCACAAAAATTTAGCATCTTTCTTGAGAAGACTTTGAATAGGTTTGGCTATCTCTGCATAATTTGGAATAAATCTCTTAAGAAAGTTGGTCTTTTCTAATAAAGACTGAAGGGATTTGAGATTATGAGGAAGAGGAATCTTTTGGATTGCTTCAACCCTTTCAAGATCTATCTTGATCCCATCTTTTGAGATGATGTGACCAAGTAACTTCCCTTCAGTTACTCCAAGTACAGATTTAACAGGATTCAAGGAGATTCCAAACTCTCTACATCTATCAAAAACTTGCCAGGGAAGACCTCTAGGAAAGACTAAAGGGATTTGAGATTATGAGGAAGAGGAATATTTTGGATTGCTTCAACCCTTTCAGGATCTATCTTGATCCCGTCTTTCGAGATGATGTGACCAAGTAACTTCCCTTCAGTTACTCCAAATACAGATTTAGCAGGACTCAAGGAGATTCCAAACTCTCTACATCTGTCAAAAACTTGCCAGAGAAGACCTATATGACTGATACCATCCTTAGAAAAAACATAAAATCATTTTGATATATTTCAATGATTTTACCAATTAAACCCTTAAAGGCATAATCCATGACCCTTTGAATGGTAGCCTCGACGTTAGTTAATCCAAAAGGAATTCTAATGTATTTGAATGTACCCCATGGTGTGGTGAAAGTAGTTTTGTGCCGGTCTTATTTCTTAACCCATACTTGATGACATCATTCCCGAACCGGCTACTCTTTGCAACATGGTATCCATGTTTGGCAAAGGGTAATTATCCTTTTTACATGCTAGATTAAGGTTTCTAAAATCAACACGAAGTCTAATTGTCCCATTCATTTTCCTAATAATCACCAAGTTAGAACACTATGTTGAATGCCTAGTTTGAGCAATAATAATTGTTGCAAGCATCTTTGAAAGCCCCTTTTTAACTATCTTCCTAAGCTTTTGACGAAAGGGTTTAGCATTTTCGTCTTTTAAAGGAATAATATGTTCCATGACATCTTCCCCATAACCTTTTAACTCATCATAAGAAAATGCTAAAACATCCCTATATTCATGAAGTAAATTAATTGTTAAAATTGGAAACTAGGTTCAAATTCCATGTGGGTAATCTTATTTATGGAAGCTGATATTTTTCTTAGATTCCTCTCTCCGAGAGGTGTAGGATTGATCTAAGGATCATCCGATTCTAACATGTATTTATGGAGATATGAATTTAATTATATTACTTGACAATTTGTCAAGGTCGGCCAACAACCAAATGATCTGATAATCACCCTATGAGTGACATCAGCTGAAGATTTATTAAACAAAGGTATTACAGAGTCATGTGCTGGTGTGTGTTCTGTGTTATTTAAGCAACAGATCGATCAGATTGCCAATACACAGACATTTAAATGGAAAGACAACAGAGAAATACAGTAAGCTTCACCCTATTCTCCAGGGCTACATCTTCGATCCAGCTTTCAGTGGTCGCCTTGTTTTATTGTGTCTTTAAGCAGAGAATTACAATGCAGGGACTCAATGTGAGTTCTCCTGAAGCAGGTTTGCTTGGCAAGGTGGTTCTTGGATTCCCCAAGCCACTGGAGTACACAGACTCTTCTTCCTACCAGCTCTGTGACCTTTTGATCTACAGTGGAAAGAGCCAAATGTGGTGCTCAGTCCAAACAGATTCCTCTATGGGATGGCTTGAATCTCTCAAGCTCTCTGGTGCTCGATGCTGTCGCTGGTCATCTCGGCCCTTCGTCTCTTTCTGCTTTTGCTTTACTGCCTTCTTCTCTGGTTTCTGTCTCTCAGTGTTCAGTCCTCCTCTCGGGGTTCCTCTGACTGACTCCAAAGAAAACTAAAACTTAAAAACTGTGTATTCTGTCTCTGTTCATGGCTTTTAACCATTCGTTCCCATGCATGTTCGGTTCCTCTTCCACCTCTGTCGATTCACCTTCTGCAACTGCGATTGGAGTTCTCTGTTTGGCGTCATCATGAACGCTCAGGGAGTGGCCACAATGTCCTCCTCTAAACGACGCCAGCCTGCTTTGTCGGTTCGTTTCTTCAGTTATGTCGTGGATGCGTTCTTCCTCCACCGTGGCGATCAAATGAATTCCAAATCCTTCTAAAACGCGGCGTGTTCCCTCATCAATTCCGCTTCCTCCATCAAGCGCGATCTCAGCCATCCGATCTGGGTCCCCCAGATCCAATATCATAAGCACGTTTCGTGCAGTTGACTTGCTCGATCGATAGCGAGTGATCAACGACGGTTTTCTCTCACCTCCGCTTGCCACGCGTCGATCGTTGAGTGGGATCGTCTGCTTCCATCCAAAACCGCTTACCGTTTGAGGGTGCCCTGATCAATACTGCCGGTTTCTAGGGCGTGGGTCTCGCCTTTGTCCTTTAGCGCTTTTTGCTTTTCGCCCGTGGTTCTTCGGCTCCTGACGCGATCGAGTGCTTGGGCTTCCTCCATTTTGGCCCTATTTGCCCAGATCAAAAACCTTCTTATTTTCCCGATCCGGGGCTCCCAGGGGCTACTTTGACCTCCTGTGCAATCACCATGGGCCTCGGTCAACGCGCTTTGATCGAGGTCCTCGTCGTTCCACGCTGGTTGCGATTGCCACTGGTTCAAGGTGTTTTTGATCGCTGTTTTGGAATTCTTTAATGATTTGTCCCAACCTAATACAATCATGGTTCTTTGACAGTCTTTTATGGATCCAATTTGGATCATGGCCTTCCCACTGGAAAAGCTTTTGGACCACCAAAAGTTGGTTTTCAAGCATCGACTAAGTGAGGGCATTGCTTTCTCACTTGTCCAATCTCAATCCACTTTGCACTGCTCAGCTTTGAACCTCTGAGCCCAATCCTGAGGTATTCCACATCTCCCTTGCACGTCGTCCTTACCTTCCTGTCCAGTGCTGTGTCTTGCTGCAATTCATTAAGATATTCAGGTAGCAAGTCATCAACAGAAGGCAATTGACTCTGCTCTTCAGGGTCCTCAATCATTGAAGGTTCTAACAATCTCAAGCAATCTGCATTTACGATTGAGTAGATGTGCATGTAAGCTAGTAGATCAAGGTGAAAAGCCTTTTCACCAATCTTCTCAAGTATCCTGAAGGGTCCATACCTTATAGGTTTTAGCTTTTTACCTTCACCTTGCATCCTGTCCTTGCTGATATACAACCAGACTTGGTCTCTAACTTGAAAACTATGCTCTATTCGATGCTTATCATGCCTACCCTTGTACTTGGCCTGGCTCTTTTCCCACTGTTCCTGTACTGCTTGGTGGATTTCCTGGATCTGTTCAATGAACCTAGTTGCCTTGTCCACATCACTGTGTCCATCAACCATGGTATCTTTACCAAAGACAAAATCCAAAGGAGACCTTGGTGTAAGAGCCCAAAACAGATGCAAAGAAAAACAATAAGGGATTTATCATGAACCTGTAAACAATTTCCTGAAATTTGACAAAATCAAGTAACAGAACTGCTGAGGTACCTACCTGTGCCGCTGCGGTTGAATAAGCTGTGTCTCTGCCGTTGAAGATGCCTCCAACTGCGTTGCTACAGTTACCAAACGACCAAATCCACCCAGCCAAACTGAGCAGAACCTGACTGCTCAATCCAGTAAGCTTCTTAACAGAAGCCCACTGTTCCCTCGTGCCCAGAACCTCAGAAAACTCAAGTTCTTCCTGTGGGTAATTTCCTCAGATGTTGTTCCTCCTCCTTCAGAATTTCTTCCCCCGTTCTTTCCCTTCCTTCCGTTCCCC
This sequence comes from Pinus taeda, assembly GCA_000404065.3. Classification (NCBI taxonomy): domain Eukaryota; kingdom Viridiplantae; phylum Streptophyta; class Pinopsida; order Pinales; family Pinaceae; genus Pinus; species Pinus taeda. The sequence continues at coordinate 217,189 of APFE030761159.1, read as the reverse complement.
CCCCCGTAACCTTCTGCTCGGTGGTTTTATCATGCTTCTTGGCGGTGGCCGCCCTTCTATCAGTAGCCCACCGCTTAATCTGCGAGTGACACCTTCCATGTCCCACCTCCTCTATCACACTGTGATGGTTACGCATATAAGTATTTCAAATTTAATTGAAGATATCACTTTATGATTTACTAAAATATTATTAAGATTATATCTTTACATTAATTTCTTATATATATATATATCAGATATATATATATATATATATATATATATTAGATATGACCCATATTAAGAACAATTAATAAATTACATTTTAGTAATGGTTATTACATTATATAATAATTATGACAAATTGCCCAGCAGATATATACGAACCGTTTATAACATATGGTTTTAACCAAGTTTTATTCCATTGGACCCCGCGGCCTATATTTGATGGGTACTGAAGATTTTAACATAATATATGTTTGAACCATAGTCCGACGGTGGCATATGGTTAGAACTCGTGGCATTACCGCAGCGTTGATATATATAACATATCATATAGTCTAATATATGGTTACGATATAATTTGAGCATTAATTCATCACTTGACACCTAGAAATAAAATTATTTCCTTGGCACACCATCACAGTAACACGCCTGCATACTTCACGGAGGTGATTGGCGTGAGGACAACTATTGACATATAGTCCTGAAGGAGCTACCGCATAGCGCTGTTATATAAGAAAAAATTTGGCATAACTAATGTGTGCATTGGTGTTGTTAGTGATGTCAATATTGGAGCAGAAGGTGACTGATCAACCTCAACCAAATACATCATAGCTTGCTCCAAGATCTCGAGTAATTGTTCTTTCGAGAAGCGAGTTTTCTTCAGTTTCTTGCCAATTTCGCACAATTTTATTGCGAGGAGGGGAGCCACGGTAGTCACTGGCCTACGAGTGAGGTCTGGCTTCATCATTGGACCTTAACGGGGATCAACTTAAAACGTCGACGCAACTCAATCAAAAATATTGGCAGCCAACCCTTAGCATGCAAGAGTAAAAACAACTCGAAGCAGGCAAGTTGAAGTTATTACAAGTTGCAGCCCACTCCACACACATTTTTTTAAAAATCCTAACATTATTTGCGTTCATTTCCAATAGTGATTTTAGTAACATTAAAAGGATTCTCAGATGAAAACCCAACGTAACTTGAAGTTCTGTGAATTTGCGAATGGTTTCAAAGTACAAGTTGCTGATGGTCCCTGAATTTGATAATTGATCTGCTCGTCCAATAACAATAATGGGCGTTGATTTGTTTAAATATGTAGTTTCCATTATTTAGGGCTGCAATATAAATATTATTCATTCAGCTTGACAACAGCTCTAAATAAAATTTTATACTGTATATAGATATGTCTATTATATATATATATATTTTTAATTTTATTTATATTTTGTTTTACAGCTTCTGAACAAGATCAAACCTTTATTTGCGGTTCAATCAAAGGCATAGATTGTATAAATAAATCAAGAAGAGATGGCGTACTTTTCTGAATTAGCGATAGAGTAATTAAAGATGTTTTACTGTATCTAGGGTAACTACTGTAGTGATGTACATCAATCAACAATAGATTAGATGTCAATGATAATAAGGAAATTAACCTCTAGGTAGGCTTCTGAAGAATTTCGTCATGGGGTAGTCAAGAATTTAAGGAAAGTACTGCTTAGCCAGCCCTAAGCCATGCTTGGGTAAAGCATGCACATATAAACTAATCACCTTTCTTCTTTTCGGATACAGAGTTACCTTTCCACCTTTCCAAGGTAAGAACTCTTTTCTAAGTCATCAGAAAAACAGAAGTATTTAGTAATGGAGAGGGTTTTAGTTGCACTTCTTTAGTCAGAAGATGCATCTACAGCAATGGAGCACTTGCTATCACTACTTCTTCAGACAGAGTACTAATTCTTCAGACAAAGTTCATTATGCTTGTAATGGAAGGCTTTTAGATCCGAGAGTTTGAACTTGGCTCTGATACCAGATGTAAGAGCCCAAAATAGATGCAAAGAAAAACAGTAAGGGAATTATCAAACAATAAGGGATTTATCATGAACCTTTAAACAATTTCCTGAAATTTGACAAATCAATTAACTGAACCGCTGAGATACCTACCTGTGCCACTGCGGTTGAATAAGATGTGTCTCTGTCGTTGAAGATGCCTCCAGCTACGCTGCTACAGTTACCAAACGACCAAATCCACCCAGCCAAACTGAACAGAACCTGGCTGCTCAATCAAAGTAAGCTTCTTAACAGAAGCCGACTCTTCCCCCGTGCCCAGAACCTTAGAACAACTCAAGTTTTTCTTGTGGGTAATTTCCTCAGATGGTGTTCCTCCTCCTTTAGAATTTCTTCCCCTGTTCTTTCCCTTCCTTCCGTCCCCCCCCCCATAACCTTCTGCTCGGTGGTTTTATCAGGTTTCTTGGTAGTGGCCACCCTTCTATCAGCAGCCCACCGCTTAATCTGCGGGTGACACCTTCCATGTCCCGCCTCCTCTATCACACTGTTATGGTCACGTATATAAGTATTTCAAATTTAATTAAAGATATCACTTTATGATTTATTAAAATATTATTAAGATTATAACTTTATATTAATTTCCGCTCGATCGGGCTGCCTGAGCTGGCAAGGAGAGACATCATGAATCGGCGGCGCATGAAACAGGCTGCAGCAGACGCAGATCACGGCATCATTGCCACTGGCAAGTGGAGCGGCCGGCAGCGTAGAGGAGAAGGTCAGCTGATAGTTGGAAGGGACGGAAGGACGGCGAAGGTATCAGGTCATAATGCTGCAGGCCTCGGGCTTACCCACTGGCATAAAACAGTAAATGATACCGGCATACAGAGGAGTTTTGAGAGCGAAGGGTGGCGACGAGAACATCGCCGAGAGAAGAGTATTCCACCTCAAGCTTGGAGTTCTGGACGACGCTGCAGCCCGAACAGATTCCGGAGGGAAGCGGGTGGAGATTATTGCAATGGGCGAAGGAAGATGGAGGCGGAAGGAAGTGGGAGTGCGAGAAGGTGGATGCGGAGTAGTGGCCATGAAGAACAGAACAAGGTCGAAGCAGACAGGAAAGGAAAACGAAAGGTTGAGGACGAAGTACAGCCGAAAATTTAGGTGTTTGAGATATCAGAAGGGGAGAGCGAGGAGCCAGAGGATGACCAGGAGAATGCTGCGTGGAAAGACCGGTGTAACTGTCACCCAGCAGCTGAAATCGACGAAGCAGGAGACGTCCCAGCTCAGTCTGCAGGTAGAGGCAGGGGAGGCTCCCGAGGAGGGAAGGGGCGTAGAGGCAGAGGTGGTCGTCGGCGAAAAGACCTGGCGGAAGGGAGAAGTCGAAGGGGGAGTCAATGCAGCCCCAGCCCGGAGGAGGAGACAGAGCCTGCTGTGAGTGAGGAGATGCGGCGGACAAGGCAGACAATTGGCAACAGAGTCAGAATAGCTGAGAAGGAGTATAGGGAGAAGTCCAATCCTAAGATCAGGAGAATTATGGAACATTGGGAAGAAGAAGCCATCCAGGCCCAATCTGAAGAAGAGATGGAGGATTGGATTTCCCTCATGCCTGACCCTGGTCATACCAGAGGCAGAATGACCCTTTACAAGCAATCTCTTCACTTGTACTGGGTCATGAAAAGGCTCATGGCAAAAGCCTTAGAACAGGTAGCCATGGAAATGGCTGAGATGGCCCAGAGCATCCCAAATTTGAAAAAAGAATTAAAGAACATAGTCATAACCCTGCTTATGCAAGATAAAAGACTAGAGGACCTGCAACAACAACTGGAGGCAAGCGGAGTGCTGGTGAAGAAGGAGAAAGCTCAGCAAGCTGATCCAGAAAAACAATGAACAAAGGCATGTTTTGTTTTGTATATAGGATTTGTTTCTTTTTGCTTTACTTTAGGCATGCAAAACTTTGATGATTTTATAAATAGGAAGCAGTATATAGCTAGCAATAGGGGGATAGACAAAGGGTATAAAGTAAGGAAAGAACAGTTTAAAACATTCTATTTTTGGGCTGCTGTAAAGAATTATCGGTGGTCAAAAAACCCGGTTTCCCTTCGGGGCGGGGTGAGACCACCCTGACTATGTAATGTTTCTTTTATGTGAATAGAAAACGGAAACCACCCAGCTTACAAAAAAAAACTTTATTATTAAATTTCTTTTATATATATATATATATGTATTTTAAATCATTTTATTAATTAATATAATTTATTTTTATTAAGAGATAGGTCGTTACCACTGGTGTGAAAACCGAAACAGGTCTCAAAAGGAGATCTCTGTGTAGAAGAGTGTTTGGCTCTATTGTAAGCATGCTGCACATAACACAAGTGTTCATCCCAAAGCTTAGGATGTTTGCTGCAATATCCTCTCAGTAATTGGATCACTGTCCTGTTAACTACTTCTGTCTGGCCATCTGTTTGTGGATGAAAAGTTGTGTTTTTCCTTAATTTGGTGTCCATCAGTTCCCACAGACTCGACCAAAACTTCCCCACAAATCGAGTGTCTCGATCAGATATAATGGAAGTGGGTAATCCAAAATGAACCCATACATGTTCAAAGAACAATTTTGCAGTCTGTTCAGCTGTAATCTGTTTACTACAAGGTATCAAAATACACATTTCACTGAACCTATCCACAATAACATATAGATAATCATGACCTTTCCTAGATTTAGGCAGTCCTCCAACAAAATCCATGGAAACACTTTCCCAAGGGTGAAAAGGAACTGGCAATGGAGTGTACAAGCCTAGTTTTCTATTGCTAGGCTTGCTTTTGGCACACATGGCACACCCTCTTACATATCTAGAAATTGTCTCATTCATTTTCGGCCAATAGCAGAACCTTTGCAGCCGTGCAACTGTTTTACTTACCCCAAAGTGACCTGATATTAGAGAAGTGTGTGCTTCCCTAATTATCTTTACCCTCAGTTTGTGGAATGCAGAGTTTCTCACAATGGTATAAGAGTCGGTCCTTCACATGATAATCCAATTCTTCTACTCTTTTGCCTTGACTCAAAGTTGCATATACATCTTTAAAGTCCATATCCTGAGCATATTGTTCTATGTAGCTTTCATGTAGCACAAAATTATGCTTAAGTATGGTAGATGCAGCTATAATGGGTCTAGATAACATGTCTACAAACTTGTTATGTATGCCCTTTTTATATCTGATAACTAAATGAAACTGTTGTAGAAAACCCATCCATCTGTAATGTCTTGATTGCTGCAACTTAGTTTGGGAGTGTAGGTATTGAAGTGGTTGATGATCAGTATTACTGTCTTCTTGCCCATTAAGTAATGTTTCCACTTTTTCACACTCTGAACTAATGCATACAATTCTTTATCATATGTAGGATAGTTAACTACTGCAAGATTAAAAGTCTCAAAATGATAACATATGGGTTTACCGTGTTGTGTCAACACTGCTCCCATGGCATAGTCACTGTCATCAATTTGGATCTCAAATGGTCTTTGTAGATCTGGTAGTATTAATACAGGTGTTGTACTAATCTTTTCTTTCAAGGTGTCGAAGGCTTTCCGATGTTTGGCTCCCCACTGAAACACCTTGTTCAATCCTGTCAAAGCATGTAAGGGAGCTGCAACTGAGGAAAAGTTAGAAATGAACTTCCTCCAATATTGTGATGCTCCTAAGAAGCTTCTCACTTATGTAGCAGACTTGCGTTTAGGCCAGTTTACAATGACTGCCACTTTAGAGATGTTTTGCCAAATTCACATTTTGAGAGTTTAACATAAATTTTTTCTCTTTTCAAAACATCTAATGTCTGCTTAACATGCTTTAAATGTTCTTCCCACATTTTACTAAAAATCCGAATGTCATCCAGATACACAATAACAAAATCATCAAGAAAAGGTATGAGTACATCATTCATTAATCTCATGAAAGGAGCGGGAGCATTAGTTAAGCCAAAAGGCATAACCAGCCATTCATACAATCCCTGCTTTGTTTTGAAAGCAATCTTCCATGCATCTTGCTCTGCAACTCTGACCTGATGGTATCCACTGTGCAAATCCAGCTTGGTGAAATAAACAGCTTCCTTTAATTGATCTAAAAGATATGCGAGGAAGGGGATAACAATTATTGATTGTTATCTTATTCAGTGCTCGGTAGTCAATGCACATTCTCCATGAGCCATTTTTCTTTCTCACCAAAACGATTGGTGACCCACATGGTGATGTGCTAGGCCTGGTGAACCCTTTCTCGAGCAACTCCTGCACCTGCTTCTTGATTTCAGCATTCTCTAAAGCAGACAACCTGTACATCCTAATGTTAGGCAATGGAACATCTTGCTGCAAAATAATATCATGTACTATTCCCTTTTTGGGTGGTAGACCTTTAGGTTCTTGAAACAAGACATCATACTCTGAAACAATCTTTTCTATATCAGCTTGTTGATCAGCATTACAGCCCTCAAATGCATTGGTTTTATCAGGTTTCTTTTCCTTTACAACCATCAGTAAGAACTGTTTGCATGAATTTATCATTCTTTTTATCTGTCTTGAATTTATGAGAGTATAATTATTCTTTAGCTTATGAGCTCTTACAAAGTATTCGATTCCATCTTTAACAAGTAGACACTTGTTCTTAGCTCTATAGAAAATAGCCTTTCTATCATACAAGTAAGGGCTTCCTAAAACAATTCCACATACATCCAAAGGAATTATATCTAACTCAACCTCATCTACAAATGCTGACTCAAAAGAAAACTTGAGTTTGCACTGTCTAGTCACTTGCAGTTGTGCTTTATCATTCAACCATCCTAATGGGTATGGTTTCTTATGAGGTGTAGTTGCTAATCCCAATTTCTTTACAATTGCTTCAGAAATTAGATTTACTTGTGCGCCACTATCAAACAAAGTATCAATCTTTTGATTTTTGGAAATAACTCGAATATGGAAAAGATCATGCCTTTTTCTCTCATATTCTTCATCAATAACAGATTGAGCAGAATTGCTAGTAGATGCTTCAAAATTGTTACCTTTTATACCTGTGGCTGCAATGATTGTCTCATCTCCCGAGTCTGACCCCAAATCTTTCTAAATCGTTGCAACAATCTTCTTCTTCTTGCCCTCAGACTTCTTAGGTCTCAGCTCTGGATGCAGAATCCAACAGTGCTCATCATCATGCCCCTCCTTTTTATAGTGAGTGCATGAAGCTTTGCCTTTCTGTGCAGTGTTATCCTTCCTTGCTTTCCACTTATGCTTTCTTTTCTCCTTGCTCTTTCTTACAGTGGGTTGGGATGGTCCCCCGACTTCTGGATTTCCATTCTTTCCACTAGCTTCTAGATGAGTAGCTTGTACAAATACCTCATCTATACCAGTGGGATTAAACATGAGGATGGTATGCCTCATGTAGCTGTGTAGACCACCAATGTACTTCAAAAGAGTCTCTGGTGAGTCTAATGAGATACCCAACATCAATGCTCTCTTTCTGAACTCTTGAGTATACCCTTGCACACTTTGCCCTTTCAACTGCAGAAGAGTTTGCCAACTCATCATGGCTTGTTGCATGTAAGCCAATGGATAGAACTGCTTTTTGACTGCAACAACAAATTCACTCCAGACAGAGATGGTCTTACCATGTCTTTTCATATCAGCTTGGGTTCTGCCTTCCCACCAAAACCAAGGCAGTGCCTCCTAGGCGTAGGCTTGCCAACATCTTACTCTTGTTTGAGTCTATGTTCTGTACCCTGCAATACACATCAATTTGTCTAATCCAATTGTCCAACTTTTCAGCATTTAGCTCTCCATCATATATAGGCAAATCAAATTTAACATCTAATTCAATCAAAAATGTTTTCTTATTATGCACAAAGCTATTAGGAGGTGTGAGAAAGCTTTCCTCTTTCCCCTTTCCTTTTGAGTGGTCATGGGAATGAGACTCATCTAGGAAACTCTCTATGAATTGAGGGTCTGACCCCATAGAACCTTCCTCTGACATTGTCTTCCAAGAATAGACTCTCCCAATTTCAGGATTAAGTTTCCACCAACTCACCTTCTCCTAATTTGAGCTTTGATCTAGTGACCATTCACATCTAAACCAACACAAGCTTGTCTAACCTTACAGCCTAAAGCTTTGATACCAGTTGATTTGATAATCACCCTATGAGTGACATCAGTTGAAGATTTATTAAACAAAGATATTATAGACTCATGTGCTGGTGTGTGTTCTGTGTTATTTAAGCAACAGATCGATCAGATTGCCAATCCACAGACATTTAAATGGAAAGACAGCAGACAAATACAGTAAGCAAACACAAACACACAAGAATTTTAATAAGGAGTTCACCCTATTCTCCAAGGCTACATCTCCAGTCCAGCTTTCAGTGGTCGCCTTGTTTTATTGTGTCTTTAAACAGAGAATTACAATGCAGGGACTCAATGTGAGTTCTCCTGAAGCAGATTTGCTTGGCAGGGTGGTCCCTGGATTCCCCAAGCCACTGGAGTACACAGACTCTTCTTCTTCCTACCAACTCTGTGACCTTCTGGTCTACAGTGGAAAGAGCCAAATGTGGTGCTCAATTCGGACAGATTCCTCTATGGGATGGCTTGAATCTCTCAAGCTCTCTGGTGCTCAATGTTGTTGCTGGTCAGCTCGGCCCTCTGTCTCTTTTTGCTTTTGCTTTACTGCCTTCTCTGGTTTCTGTCTCTCAGTGTTCAGTCCTCCTCTCGGGGTTCCTCTGACTGACTCCAAAGAAAACTAAAACTTAAAAACTATGTATTTTGTCTCTGTTCATGGCTTTTAGCCATTTGTTCCCATGCCTGTTCGGTTCCTCTTCCGCCTTTGTCAATTCGCCTTCTGCAGCTGCGCTTGGAGTTCCCTGTTCGGCGTCATCATGAATGCTCAGGGAGTGGCCACATGTCCTCCTCTAAACAACGCCAGCTTGCTTCGTCAGTTTGTTTCTTCAGTTATGTCGTGGATGCATTCTTCCTCCACCATGGCAGTCAAACGGATTCCAAATCCTTCTAAAACGCGACGTGTTCCCTCTTCGATTCCGCTTCCTCCATCGGGCACAATCTTAGCCGTCTGATCTGGGTCCCCCAGATCCAACGTCATACGCATGTTTCGCGCAGTTGATTTGCTCGACCGATAGCGCGTGATCAACGACGATTTTCTCTCACCTCCGCTTGCCACACGTTGATCGTTGAGTGGGATCGCTCCGCTTCCATCCAAAACCGCTTACCATTTGAGGGCACCCTGATCAATACCGTCGGTTTCTAAAGCGTGGGTCCCGCCTTTGTCCTTTAGCGCTTTTCACTTTTCGCTCGCGATTCTCCGGCTCCCGACACGGCCGAGTGCTCGGGCTTCCTCCATTTTGGCACTGTTTGCCTAGATCAAAAACCTCCTTATTTTCCTGATCCGAGGCTCCCAGGGGCTACTTTGACCTCCTCTGCAGTCTCCGTGGGCCTCAGTCAGCGCACTTTGACCGAGGTCCTCGTCGTTCCACGTTGGCTGCCATTGCCACTGGTTCAGGGTTTTTTGATCGTTGTTTTGGAATTCTTTAATGATTTGTCCCGACCTAATACAGTCATGGTTCTTTGACAGTCTTTTATGGATCCAATTCGGATCACCAAATAACCCAGCTCAACCTCAACATTGCATTTAAATAGAGGAGACCTCAAGTCATTTGAGACACACACTTCTCTCATGATCTCTCTCCACTCATTTGGGTTTGGTGGAAAGAGAGGTCAAGAAGAAGATGCTCTAGCCGCAAATTGAAGGGAGATCTATCCGTTGTCTTGAGGAGCTCCAATACGCAGTCTAAAGAAGCTCTAATCCGCTGACTAAAGGAGGCCCTAACTGCAGTTAAGAGAAGCCTAATCCAAATCAAGGAAGAGGCCTAATACGTAGTCAAGGGAGACACCTAATACGTAGTCAAGGGAGACATCTAGCCGTAGTCCTAGAGAGGAGACCTAGCCGCTGTCATAATGAAGCCCTAACCATAGATTATGAAGCCCTAACCGCAGCAAGACGAAGAGAGACCTAGCCGCAACAAGAGGAGACCTAGCCGCAGCAAAAGGAGCCCTCTAATAGCGTGAAGGAGTCTAGAAAAATCAGCGTGGTAATTCTGTGATAAAGCCACATTGTTGTAGGTGACAGCGTGGTCTATTTCAGCGCTATTTGGGCATGATAGGGTTGTTCTTGAGCTCGGTTTGCCGGCAGAAGAAGCCGCAGAAAAGAGAAGCAAGGGACTGTTGGTTAAGGGCTGATTGGGGCACTAATTGAGGGGATCGAAGTTACAGTCCATGGTTGGGCTAGGCTGTAGGCCATAACCAACAGTTGGAGGCCTTTAGGAGCTGCGTTCAAGGAGGATAGCAGCCCTATAATGCAACATATAGTTGGAAGGACTGTGTGAAGGAAAGCCACAGTCAATTGGTGGGTTGTTGAGTGTGTTGTACCAGACAAAGTTTGTGCCCTAACAAGTGACCAGGTTTGCCAAGAAAAGCACTAGTCCTTGAAGCATGTAAAAGGTGCCCGACTAGCAGCTTTGACATAATTAGTGATGCAACGAAGGAAGGAGGGTCTTATGGAAGGAAAGTCGCAGTACTCTGGGTGATTGGTTGAGATTTCCTAGGGCTATCATCTGCTGTACAGAAATCTTCAGTTCTTGGTGTCAGAATTGCAAACTCATTGTGTCATCTTCATGGTGAAGATCTATGATGTCTGATCCCCTATTTGCCAAGTCAATATTGTCTTTAAATCATTTGTATTATCTCTCCCTCTACTAAACGATTGAAGAATATAAGAAGATTTGATCAAGGGTTTCCCCACATTAGGGTTTGTCCCTGGCTAGCGCCACATCTTGTGTCCTCTTCTCCTCTACTGTTTATGTTTATGTTCTATCTACATTTTACTATCATGCTAATGTGATTACTAAATTAGTCATTGATATTGGGCTAACAAGAAAATTGAAGTAAATTGCTCTTAAGCATAGAACATACCAGAATTTAACATTAATCAATTTCTTCCTCTCTTCATCACTAGCACCTTTACCTCACGATTTTAGGGTCACTAGAGGTACCAATGTTTACATCAACGAACTCCCCTATATCCATCTTAATTTCAACCTTTTCCTTTGTAGCATCATGACGATTAAAATGTTGCTCCAAAGCTACAATGTTCCTAGGAGTAGGATTAGTTATATCTTCATGATTATCATATCCATCCTCTTTATAACTAATCTCAAAATTTTCAAATTCATCCAACTTATTAAAAAAGTGAATCACTTGTCTTTCATCATAAAAAACTTGCCAATGCTCCACATTGTCAGGTAGAGAAGGTCTAAAAACAATTTCCATTTTAACCTTATCCTTCAACAATTAATCAGATAACTGCAAAGTTGACGTTGCTATGACAAGTTCATCAGCCAAGTTATTATTTTCTCTAGGGATAGCTTCTAGATCAAGAGCATCAAAACATTCCATCATATCCCATACAAAATTTCAATAGTTTCTTAATCTTTGATTCTTACAAGTAAATTTGTTCTTAATCTGCATGACAATCAAATCTGACTCTCCCTTGATACTAAGCAACTTAACTTTCAAGTCTTTTGCCAATTCAAGACCTAAAAATAAAACTTGATACTCAGCAACATTGTTGGTCGCTTCAAATTTCAATCTATAGGCAAATTTGAAAATATGACCAAGGGGAGACTTTAATACAATTCCAACACCTTTACCATGCCTAGAAGATGCACCATCAAAATACATATACCATACCTTATTTTTTAAATCATCCACCTTCTCATCAACCTTGACCTATGGGGGAATTATAGAATTAAACAAAATGGCATAATTCCCAAGGCTAGGTTGTTCCTTTATTATTTCATTAAGGGGACTCTTAGGATTTTCAACATGGAATCTTCTTTAAGGCTCTCTGTTAAGTCTAGCAAATCCATCACCTCTAGGAGAAGGGATTGTAACAAATGACCAATTCATCTGAATACTTCCTCCTAGATTAGAGGCCCATTTCCTAGAAAAAAACATGCCCTAAGCATAAGGAACATCGACTACAACTATGTCGATTACAATCATTATGTCAGGGTAAACTTGGAATCTTCTTTCAGGCTCTCTATTAAGTCTAACTGTTAGGATATTCCGACACATAGGAAATAGTTAAGTATAACTTGGTCTAGTTTAGTTAAGTATAACTTGGTCTAGTGTAGAGTTAAGTAAAGTGTGTTTCTTTACTATGTACATTTGTAACTTACAATCCGACAGTCACGATATGTTCTAGACATGAAGTGATCTGACAGTTCATTCTCTCCTCGGTATTACCAACACTTGATCCGTGTCTTAATACCCGATTGGTCCATGATCTCTATTTAAAGAGCATGGAGGGTCATTTGTATGGTGATCGTTCATGAGAGAAGCTTATGTAAATTTTTCTTTCTTTTATTAATAATAAATTGCCCGAAGTGGCCGCGTTGGCTCAAGCCGTGGACTGTTTCCCTCTTTGAGGGTTTTAACCATGTCAAGAATACTGGTGTATTGATCTGTGATCTGTTTGTGAGCAGTGTCCTTTGGTGTTCTGTCTGAGAAACTTACACTGTAAATTCCTACATGGTATTAGAGCTATTTGAAGGCCACATCCGTTGGTGATCCAAATCTGAAGCCGGTAGAACTGCATCCGACTGTCATTTCCTAGATCTATTGTTTCTGACTGCTTTCGGGCCGAGAGGACTGCTCTATTGTGTTAGGAGCATTTGTGCCAGTGAGTAAACCCTTTCGTTTCATGCGAAAAGGTTTCTGATAGTGCTAGCTACGTCATTTTTAAGATCTGGAGGTATACGGTCTTTATTTGCAGTTTTAGTTATTCATCTCTCAAATCAGAAACAAAAAGGAAGGATTTTTCTCATGCGTATGCTCTTTTCTGCTGCGCTTAATGTGATCTCGAAAAATCAGAAACATTGAGGAAAATATTTAGTTTCTAGTGAAAGCTAACTTCAAGGCATAAGGTTTGGTTTTCTTTGCATGTCCGTGTTGGATTCTATGGTTTTTTGTTTTGTAGGAAAAAACGAGTTTTTTCAAGTAAGCACACACCCCAAAGCTTCAATGACTTACAAAGAAAAAAAAAAACCCTTCCTCTTTTCCAAAAATTACTAACCTTTTAAACTAGCTCACTTGGTCCAAAGTTACTTTATGAGAATAGAGGTCTCGGGTTCAAGTCTTTCTTTTTCTTGAGTTACTTTTTCAAAAAGCACATGTAGCTTATATTTTAAAGTTACTTTATGTAAAATTGTTCTCACCCATTATAAAAAGTGAGCCACTTATAATTCTAAAATCTCTTTATCTTTTATTTAAGTTACAATTTAGTGAGTAGCTCATAAAGTACCATTGTAAAAGTGACTTTCACTTATTTATAAAAGTGGGTCACATAAAATCCTTTTTTAAAGTGAGCTAATTAGATGAAATTCGAAAGGGGGGGTTTAAATATAACATTATCATTCATTTCCGCGCATTCACGCACTTCGTCGACATCTTCAACAACTTTTCTTCAAAAAGCCATAACTTTTTCATCCGAAAGCTGTTTTCAGAGCCGTTTTTTTTAATTGACCTAACTTTTCGAGATCTTTCCATTGGAACACTTAGTTTCAGCATCTACAGCTTCAGTTTCTATTAAAATGGAAATTCCATGCCAAGTTATTCTTGACAGCACCAACTGCTTCCAATCGTGGTCCTACATTGTTGATTTACTTAGAAGTAAAGGTCTTTACAAAATAGCCCCAGGCCAAGAAACTAAACCTAAAGATGAAGACAAGACAGCCAAATGGGAAAATAGGCAAGATCAAGCACGTGGGTTGGTAGGGATATCTATTTCTCCAGACCTTAGATTCCATGTCGCAGAACTTGATACCCCTAATGAAGCAATGAAACAACTCACTAAAGTTTTTGAAATTAAAAATGAAATTAGAGCCCATCAACTCGAAAATGAGTTGCTTACATTGGACCCCAATAATTTTTCTTCCATTGAAGATTTTTTGTCTAAGTTCAAGACCCTTAGACTTCTCTTAGATGGTGTTAAGGTTAAGAAAGAAGACGGTAGCCTTATCTATTCCATTCTTACTAAGTTGGGACCAGCTTACTCTGTGTTTGTTTCCACCTTCCATTCTACTAGAGAAGCATTTATGTCTCAAGGACAAGACTACAAGTCCCCAATTACAACATGGTGAGGTGAAAATTCAACAATTTTACCTTCACCTGAATGAGTTATCTGATATACAGATAGAAGGTTGCAGGATAAAGTTGGAACACATAATACATCATTAAATTGACCATTGTCTAGATGAACAGTTCCAATCCCTACAACACTAAGAGATCTATCATCACCAACATATATATTTTTGGTCTTACAATCATTTAAAGAAGAAAACATAGCTTTGTTTTTGGCCATGTGATAAGAAGCTCCAGAATCAATGAGCCACTCATGAGAATGAGAAGAAGAAGATACAATTAGTGCATAACCAGACCGAGATGCTTGACAACCACATGCAGAAAGTCTTATTCTTGAAGATGAAGTTGAAGTTGAAGAGTGCTCCAAATAGATGTTATGCTTCTTCATTCTCATGAGTGGCTTATTGATTCCGGAGCTTCTTATCACATGGCCAAAAACAAAGTCATGTTTTCTTCTTTAAATGATTGTAACACCAAAAATATATATGTTGGTGATGATAGATCTCTTAGTGTTGTAGGGACTAGAACTATTCATGTAGAAAATGGTCAATTCAATGATGTATTATGTGTTCCAACCTTATCCTACAACCTTCTATCTATATATCAGATAACTCATTCAGAGGAAGGTAAAATCGTTGAATTTTCACCTCACGATGTTGTAATTAAGGACCTAAGAGATCCTAGACAAATTTTAGCTACTGGCATTGTTGATGATTCTACAAGGTTGTATAAGTTTAACAACTTTGGGTCATCAAATCTTCCCTCGATATTTGTTTCTCATAATGATGAAGTGAGAAAACTTTGGCATGAACGATTTGGTCACTTAAACTATCTCTCCCTTCATAATCTATGCAAAGAAAATATGGTGACAGGTCTTCCAATGGTATCTTGCAGAGATGGTGTTTGTTTCAAATGTGTACTCAGAAAACGTCATCGAGATAATTTTGAAAAATGTGCCTCTTGGCACGCCTCAACCCCTTTATAGCTTGTGCATAGTGATTTATGTGGTCCACTTCCAATTGTTTCATTCTCTGGCTATAAGTATTTCTTAACTTTCATTGATGATTTCTCTAGATGCACTTGAGTATACTTCTTAAAACTCAAGAGTGAAGTATTTAACATGTTCTTGGCCTTTAAGGCCTTTGTTGAAAAACAATCTGGACACCAAATTCTTAAGCTAAGATCTGATAATGGCAGAGAATATGTTAACAACAAATTCATCAACTTTTGCATTGAAAATGGAATTCAAATGCAACATACTGTTCCATATACTCCATAACAAAATGGTGTAGCTGAAGGGAAGAATCGCACCTTAAAGGAAATGGCTAATTGTATGCTTCAATCTAAAGGACTTAGTCTTAATTTTTGGGTAGAAGTAATTAACTGTGAAAATTACATAATAAATCACACTCCTACATAGGTTTTAAAGAATATCACTTTAGAAGAAGCATGGAGCTCAATTAAAGCAAATTTAAGTCACTTTCGTGTTTTTGGAAGTGAAGCATGAGCCCATATTCCAGATGAGAAACATAAAGCTTTAGAACTTAAGAGTGAAAAATGTATTTTTATTGGATATTATGAAGATGTCAAAGGATACAGATTTATTCCACTTAAGTCCAAAAATGTTATCATTAGAAGAGATATAAAGTTTGCTGAAAATATATCGGCCTATGAGCCTAGTTCGGCGGATGTTCCACCTCTCTCTATCCCTTCTAATTCTGAAAATATTTCTTCTTCAGATGATGACAGCGAGGATGACAATCCTCCCCCACCTTATCAGGATCCTCCTTCAACTCCTCAGCTTCCAGAATGGGTCCGTGATACTTGGGATGCAGTAGGTGCTCTTACCGGTGATCCTACATATCAGCAACATACACGTTATTCGTTTGATAAAGCCTTTTCTTTACTAGCTCAAGCTTCAGCGAATTATGATCTTGACACCTTTGCAGAAGCTTCATGCCATCCAGATTGGGTGCAGCTATGAATGAAGAATATCGTTCATTATTGGCAAATGATACATGGGATCTTGTTCCCCTTCCAAAGAGACGGAAACTTATTAGATGCAAATGGGTTTACAGAACCAAGTATGGACCAGATGGAAAAGTTGATAAACATAAAGCTCATCTTGTTGCTAAGGCTTTTTCACAGGTTGAAGGCATTGACTATATTGAAATCTTCTCCCGTGATTCCAAAATGAACTTTATCCACCTTGTTCTTTCCCTTGTTTCCTCTTTCAAATGGGAAGTCCATCAAATGGATGTTCAATCGGCCTTCTTGCATGGGGACTTTCATGAAGAAATCTATATGGAACAATCTAATCACTTTATACAAACAGAATCTAGCCTTGTATGTTAGCTTAAGAAATCCCTTTATGTTCTCAAGCAATCCCCTCGGGCTTGGTATGCCAAAATGGATATCTTTCTTTTAGAAACTGGATTTTCTAGGTGTCATTCTGACAATACCGTCTACACCAAGAAAGTGGGAAAGTCTCTTATTGTTTTTTTTCTTTATGTTGATGATCTTATCCTTATGGGTAGTGATCCCAACCTTATAAACCATGTGAAGTCCAACTTTAAAAACAAGTTTGAAATGACAGACTTAGGACATTTGAGTTATTTTCTTGGTCTTCAAGTCTTGCAATCCAAGGAAGGTATTTCCTTTTCCCAGTCCAAGTATGCATGTGATCTTCTACGCCATTTTCACATGCAAGACTGTAATTTAGCTCCTTCTCCCTTTCAGCCTGGAGCCAAACTTTCAGTCACTTGTACTTACCCTAAAGTTGATGCTACCTTATACCATCAACTTGTAGGAAAACTTTTGTATCTGACCCATACTCGTCCTAACCTTTCCTTTGTTGTTGACCTTATTGCTCAGTTTATGCAAAACCCACATGAAAGTCATTGGAAAGCAGCTAAAAGAATACTTCATTATGTTCGAGTTACAGTTCAGTTTGGAATTCATTACAGTGCAAAAAAATCTCCTCTATTGGTTGGTTTCACTGATTCTGATTGGGCTGGTGACCCTGATGATCGGAAGTCTACTATAGGTTATGTGTTCACTCTTGGTTTAGGACCTATTACATGGGCTTGTAAGAAACAAAGTGCCATTTCTCTTTCTTTGGTAGAACCAGAGTATCGTGGTGCTGTAGAAACTAGTAAGGAAGACCTGTGGCTTCGTCAGTTTCTGTCAGAGTTTGGCTTTTAGCAACAACATCTGACTACACTTTGGTGTGATATTCAAAGTGTCATTCAACTATGCAAAGATCCAGTCCAGCATCAGTGAAGCAAGCACATTGAACTGCACATGCACTTCATCAGAAAGGTCATTCACGACCATGTTCTTGAAGTGTAATATTGTTCAACAGATGATCAAGTTGCAGACATCTTTACAAAGGCTCTCACAGAGGTGAAGTTTACTAAACTTCAATTTATGGTTGGAGTTTAGGAAGTTGTCACTAAGTGGGAATAGGCTCTAATGCCTCCTTCCTTCTCCTATTGTGTCATACTTGTACATCCTTCAATCCTATCCCAAGTTGTTCTTAAGGGGGGATGTTAGGATATTCCAACACATAGGAAATAGTTAAGTATAACTTGGTCTAGTGTAGAGTTAGGTAAAGTGTGTTTCTTTACTATGTACTTTTGTAACTTACAATCCAACGGTCATGATATGTAGTGATCCGACAGTTCATTCTCTTCGTGGTATTACCGACACTTGATCCATGGCTTAACACCCAATTGGTCCATGCTATTTAAAGAGCATGGAGGGTCATTTGTAGGGTAACCATTCATGAGAGAAGCTTATGTAAATTTTCATTCTTTTATTAATAAATTGCCTGAAGTGGCTACGTCGGCTCAGGCCGTGGACTGTTTCCCTCTTTGAGGGTTTTAACCACGTCAACAATACTGGTGTATTGATCTATGATCTGTTTGTGAGTGGTGTCCTTTGGTGTTCTGTCTGAGGAGCTTACCCTGTAAATTCTTAACATATCTAAATTGGAATGAGGAATATTACATAGAAGAAAAAAAAATATGCCTTAGAAGGAACTCACCAACTTATGCAAGACGATCATCCACTAGATCAGTAAGTGCATAGTTAAAATTTGCTAAAGGAGTGTTATCAATTTCCTCTACAAATAGTTGATCAAAATATACATGAGGAGGTTCCTTTTCACTTCCCAAGTTGATATAATCATCAATAACTCATAAAATATCATCCTATCCTTCATACGAAAAGAAATGTTTTCTTTATCATAATCCCCTCTAATAAAGCTATTCAAAGAAGTCCATGATTCATCTTCTAAGTCACTTAGTGAGTGGTTAGTACCTTCAATTATACATCTCATTAGAGGAAACCCTATGAACTAGCAGGAAGACTAGATCCACCTAAAATAGTATGGAAATTGATCAACCACTTTGAAATCTGAAATTCTGGAAGTGAAAATAAAACCACAAATGAAACATAAAAACCAATGGCCTTATAATTGCAACACTAACAAGCACATTCTAAAAAATACTTCTAATAAACAACAAGAAGAAACGTACTCCTTCAAAATATATCCCAAGGTGATTAAATCCCAACACACAACTACTAGGGAGGAAAAATAGTATTTGAAGGTTAACATAAGATGATGAGGTCCTACATCCAACGAATCAAAAGATGGGAAGTAGTTATATAAATCTCATGAAGTAACCATCTAAAGTGCAATCCCTTTCATGCATTTAAAATCGCCTTGTATAGATCTACCCACATACACCCACTAATTGTATCAGGGGATATCTCAACATTTAAACATATTTATCCTAATGCTTGTTTCTTACGTTAGACACTCTTTCCTAGCAAAACATTCTAGCTATTATAAGAATTTAACACTCTTTAATCCAACTTAGATATCATTTTGTGGCCTATGGAGAATTAACTATCTACTCCTACTACCAAGGCCCTAAACCTAGATTACTATTTGATTTTAATATCATAAAATAATCTAGTTAGCTTTAATTAAGCATTGATTTAGAAGATTTAATTGCTCAATAGGAGGTGAAGTGAATAATTGGTGATGTAAAAACAAAAATTACTAGAATAAATAAAAGGAAAAAGTAAAATGAAAACTTTACTTTTAAAATGCAACTCTCCCACATGATTCTTTCATTTCAAGCATTGATATTTTCTTTATTGCTTATAAATCGAGATACAAAATGATATTTTCTAATCTTTTCATATTTTTTCAATTCTTCTAAACTTTACAATAATGCATCCTATGGTCCAAAGAACTATTTTTATTTTTCATTTTTTAAAAACAAAATGCAAAGACTATTTTATCAATTCAAATATAATGGAAAAACACATATAGCTAAACTTTATCAAGTTTCCAAACATAGAGGAAAAACTCTAAATTCTAGTGGAAAAATCCAAAATTCAAATATAAAAATTGTAGGTCTATAAAACATTTACAATTTGTAGGTGTTCTTCTAACGGTTAGAGTGACAACTTGCATGGTTCTCACACTATGATAATGATAAAAACTAAGCTCAAGAATGTTCTCATGGCTTGGTAAAAATAAGCATGTGAGAAACTCAAATGCCATTGCTATAACTACCAAGATGCAACAAAAAGTGCAGAAAACATGAAACAAGATTAAAGCACATAATTGGTGTGTGTGTGAGTGTATTGGCTAGATGGGTGACAAATGTTTTTAGGAACAAACAAAAGGGTAATCTAACAGAACTAGGAAAAACTAACCCAAAAGAGGAAGAATTCAAGTAATTCATCCCTAGTGGAGTCCTACTTCTATTGTAGATAATATTATTAGGGTAAAGATATATTTAATAGGTGAGGGGATTATAACCTTGCTAACATGGAAATATAGAATCCAAAACCTATCTTCCTATTTAAAAATTTATAAATTAGATGATGAGAAGAAGAAGGGGAATTCCTAGTAGTTATAGCTCTAGCTCTTAGTTCCAAGCGCTAGAAAGTCAAACAAATATCCAACACAATGTTCCTTGCAATAACTACACACAACGAAACAAGAACATTCATTTTTCATTCTTCATTAATCATTTCAAACTAACACAATATAATATAAATAATTAACTAAACTAACATCCATCTTTTTAACTCCACAATAATTCCATAACAATAAGTTGTAATATCAATTAGTAGGGCTAAGAAGTGAGATCTATATACACTACATAAGAAATAAATATACAAGATTATGTCACAAGAACTATGTCACCCAAACCTATGTTTCTCTAAACATAATTACCTTTCAAACTCAATTTCAACATATTGACATTGTTCCATAGCAATAGTGGAGCCAAGGAGTGGCACAAAAACCCCTATGAGAGAAATAGTCAAAGTTGGAAAAAAACAAGTGTTTCTGTCAGGATGAGGAATTCACCCAAGATATTTTTTAATGAATCCAATGCCCTTCAAATTGATCTTTAAAGGATAGGATTGCAGGCAACCTTTTCCTACCATGAACCCTTTATTTAGATTCTTAGGAGTTGGTTCAAGTAGTTAAAGGTTGATATTTGGGTTGTATGAGCCCTCCTATTCCTTTACTAAAAGCTTATACCTATATTTCTTAAGGTTATTTTCAGGTTTTTCTCATGTTTTTAGTTGGATACAAAGAAATATTTCATGGTTTTCTTCAAGGAAAGGAACAAACACTAGAAAGGATGTAACTCTGCATTAGGTTCCAAAGGATTATATAATGCCAACATAGGAATGGGTGATGTCTTAGTTATACTCAAGTGGTCAAGGATGGTTAGAATTGTGTACAAAAGGTCATGCAACAAGGAATTAGCCTAAGAAGGAGACATTTGAAATCTTGTACACAAGGTATCTAAAAGTGTTTGAGTGGGATTCCTTGCAATTTTAGGTAAGTATGAGCTATATTTTGACAAATTTCTTGATGTATACCAAGTTGTGCTACCTAGACAAGAAATATCAAGGAAAAAATACCTTAATGTGTCAATGACCAAGGGTGTTACAGTCCAATAGGATTGTGTTTTCTTCTTATATTGAATCTCAAATATTATCAATTAGTCAACCTATCAAATGTACTAATACTCCTTATAATTATGTGAATTTATTTATGATCCTAATGGCATCCTATGAATTCTAAGAGAACTTTGTTAATGCATTAAGTTCATGCTAGTGAACACTAAGGAAAATCAAGTTAAGATCTATTAAAATATTACGATTCTGAAGAAGTGCATTCATGATGCTAACTCATGACCTTTCATTTTCTATCAATCCTCCCAAATATCAATTATCTTAAAAGGTATAATTAAGACACATTCAAAATAATATATGATATTGGATACTGATGAGAATTATACAATTTATTGTTTTTTAATAAACTTAAAACTTTTTTTATAATGACTCCAAGAAACTAGGGGACTCAAGAAGGATTTCTTACTACAACTCCACAACGAGGGAAAATTTTAAGGATGGAATTTTAAATTAAAGTTTAGAAACCTTGGCGAATATTCCTAGTCCTTAATATGCAAATTATAAAACATTTGGTAATATTTTTGTTAAATATTTAGATCTCTAATGATTTTATATTAGTCTACATAAATTTTTGGGGCTTTTTGAGGTAAAATAATTTTGTCTATAAAATTTGGGCAAATCATTTTTAGAAAAAATGGAAAATTGGCAAATACTTTTTTTAGAAAAAACATACAAAATTAGCCCACTTGCAAATATTAGCCCCTGAAATTTTCCTTGTCCACAACTATATCAATTAAATATAAGTACTTTTAAAAAATCAACCTACAAAACATAAACTTCATTGGAAACAAATCTTTTAGAAAAATCCATCTAACAAAACCCCAACAACATCTATAAAACATGCTAAAAAGATATTCAAAGGGTTCAAATAAAGTTTATATTATAGATCTCACCAAATGAGGATAAATAATCCTTGGATATAATCCAAATTATGATATTTCTCCATGTCTTACATGAAACTAGCTACCAAACAGAAAATATAGTGTTAGCATGAAGATTATGTAATTACTTAATTAGGTAAATGAACAATTAGGAAAATCAATGGCCAAGGGAAGTTGAATCACTTCAATTTCCCAATTATAAGTTTGTATAAATATATGAATCATTCGTGAATATGAATCATTCATTCGCGAATTATTTCATATATGACTTGCATGGTTTAGTAAATTTTTTACAATGGACTTTTTTCTTCATTCATATTCTTTCTACTTTGTAATTTTCTAACTTATTTTTGGAACATGGATGGGATCAGAAAATTTACAATGATCTTGTAGTTCTAATATATCTTTTGAAGTTGTACAAGTTAAGTCTTACAAACTATTCATAATCTTGGTGCATGAAAAATTAGATTTAAAATGTAGTTTCTTTGTTATGATCTACTACTAGGATATTATATTTTCGTTTTCTTTCATTTGCAAACTTAATTGAAAAAAAAAAGTTTATAAAAATTATAAATTCCTAAAAAATAATGCAATTGTTGGGTCATGAACTAGAACATCTACCACTAAATGGTGGAAATCATGTCTAAATCATGTCTAGAGGATTTATTCAAAAGGACATGGGTGCAGTGTTGAAGATCAAAATATTGTATCAACACAAAGGACAAAGTAGTGGGAAGTATGATGGAGATAATTGATATTTTGAAAAATCATGTACCGAATATCATTATTGTAGGAAATATGGACACTGGATTCAATGTATGGTTGAAAGATATAAAATGAACTAGAAAAAGGATAATTTCATAAAATAAAATGAAGAGTTTGGTTTTATTTTTTTCACTTGTAACATTAGCACGGAATATTCAAAAGATGTTTTTTTTGTTATCTTTTTCACTTGTAATGACAACGAGAAACGTTCAAAAGATGTTTGTATTTGTTAGAATATTTGGAGCATCAAGATTATAGGTAATAAGAAGATATTCTCCATACTAAATGAAATGATACAATCAAATTAAATGTAGGAAAAAACATAAAGGTTCCCAATTCTATCATCTCAATCAAAACATAAGGAAAAATGAACTCTACTTATGATCTATATTATGTCTTTAATTTAGAATAAAATTTTGTTAGTGTGATATGAATTGGATCGTTATCTCGTTTTTCATTCATTGTAATTCTTTCAAAATGGAAAAAGTGGAGGAATTAGTTCATATGACCTATTTGTCAGCGGGACCCAGTTTGGAAAATTGGCACCTACAACTTTTCAAGAGCATTTTGAGGCATCAAAAATCATTTTGTGGGGAGTAAAACTTTGTTGCTTTAGCACCACACATTTGTTTCCTATTATATACATAGAGAAATTTCTAACAGTGCAAGAATCGCCTCAATCGAAGTATGTATGCAAAATTTATGCCGCTCAGAAGTTGACCTTTCTATTTTGGCCAACATAATTTGAGAGGATGCCATCTCAACACCCATTACTCATGGAAAAGGGGATAGCCACGTTATTATGATGAAGAATACTCTAGAATATTCCATATTGTAACTATAGTTAAGAGTTAAGGTAATCAAAACTAACCACTAGTAGGTTATCAAGTTGTGTTATAACCAGGCCACTAGGAGGAAAAGGGGTTCCATTATTTTCAAGTGCATTTGTTCCATGGATGAGAAGAGAATCCGAGAGAGATAGGGAGATAAAAAAAGATGATTTTTTCAATGTAGCAGTCCACAAGCCACAAACATTTCTGCTTTATACTCACAACTATTTTCTATTCAAAGAAAGAGAGCAGAGCGACCTTACATTCTAGCTGGATTTTCTCGCGAAAGGGTTTTGAATATATATCTTGTGTAAAATGTGTTTTAATGAGTTTTTATTTCATCATTTTGTATTTTCCGCATAATTTTTTATTTTCATACATATACAATAAACAATAATCTACATATCTAGAAATCTAAAGAGGAATAAACATTAATAATGTTGATATTCATATATGTAAATATAGTTTTATTAGATTTGTTGTGACAAACTATCTACTGGAATATCCACAACAATTTATGGATCATATTGGTATTATAGCAGCTTTTTTTGGGTATATTGTGGAGATTTGTAGATGATCATATTGTCTAGGCCAAAAGTTAGAAAACCCTAGTCATGGATGACAAATATGTAAATAACCCTCGTGATCATACAGAGGATAGGTTTTCATGGTTGAAAGTGCAAGTTGTAGATATAAGTTGTAATGTGAATCTCCTCATGTCGGCCCTGAGAAATATGCTTGGGCTATTAAGAGAATATAGGGTTTTAAACAAGAGGAGATATTGGAGGGGAGATCACGAGATCAGGGAGAAGCATAGAACATGCCAAAGGAATGACTTGAAAGAGATCAAAACCATTTGAGTGTCGTGAATCATTCACAAGCCCTGTTCAAATGGAAGTGAAAATTGATATCACCCTGCACAATGGGGATATTGATGCTTTAAAGCTAACTCATTGGTTGCAGAAATTAGATTTTTTTTAAGGGTTCATCATATAGAGGAAGGACAAAGATTTCATTTGAGTGGTTGAAATTAGAGGGCCATGCCTTAATATGGTGGAAACTACCCATGGAGACCTTGAGGTTGGAGGGATATCCTCTAGTGACTAAGTGAGAGAACTTTAAAACCCTCATAAAGTCACAATCTTACCCTATGAGGTATGTAGAGGACCAATCTCTCTAGTGGCACTACTTCAAGTAAAAGTAGGGGTAGAATGTGTAGGAATACATCATAGAATTCATAAGGATGGTTGTAATGTTGGGTATCTCCCAAAAGAACCCAGATGTACTCCTCAAGTATCTAGGGCCACTAAGAACAACTAGAAGAAAAAATGAAATATAATAAGAAGAAGAATCTCATGACTATTGGTTCAAGAAACTAGATTTAAAGAGACGCGGATGTCGATGAGAAGACCATCTATATGCTAGTGCAGAAGGAGGTGAATCTAAGTAGCCTTTAGCAAGATGAAGGGAAAGAAATGACCAAAATATTCTACATAATATACATGTGAGGAAGACAACTATTGATGATTTGTTTGACTTGGGATCACAGGAAAATCTCATTGCAACAAATACGTTCAAAAAATTAGGATTGGAAGATCATGATTATCCAAACCCATATCTATTGGGATGGATAAATAAGGATGCAGAGTTGAAGGTGGAAAAACAATGAAAAATTATATTTCCACCAGTGATGACTCTTACTGATGAAGTATAAATAGATGTAGCTCCCCTAAATTTATGTGAAGGCATGCTTGGAAGTCCCCACATGTACATGCATGATGCAATATTCATGCAAAGATCCAACTAGTACCATCTCATCATGAATGGAAAATTGTTCACCATCAATATGCACAAAGGAAAGTAAAAAATTTCGTTGGTAAGTGCCAACCAAACCAAGAAAATGATCATTTCTAGAAAGAAGTTTATCTTATTATTTTTGAGAGACAATATGTTTGTAGAAAATTCAGTAAGAGAAAACACATCTCTAGAGGGGTGGGATAAGAAACAAAAACAATAAATAGAGAATACTTGCTACAAGCATACAAGGATGTGTTTCAAGAGCCTAAAGTTTTACCATCCAAGAAGAAAGTGGGTCACGAGATCCAACTATTGTCAAAATCCCCATTACCATACATTAGTCATACAAATAGTCTATTATAGAAGTAAGTTAAATGGAAAAATAGTTTCAACAATTCCAAGAGCATGGTGAAATTCAACTAAGTACATTACCATGTGAGTCACCCATCATTGGGCCAAAGAAGGATGGGACTTGGAAAATGTTTATAAATTACAAGGCATTGAACAAAATTAGACTCAAGAATAGGTAAGGGAGGATCTTACAATGGATGCATTGAGGGATGAAAAATTTATTGAGAAGATGAGGTAGATCCATATACAAGTACAAGAGACAGTGTAGAAGTCATAGGAAAAATATAAGGCTAGGCATGATAAGCACAAAACATAAAATTATTTCAAGGTGGGTGACAAAGTATAGTTACAGTTGAACAAGAATAGGCTATAGGGTCTTGGGAAGAAAATAAAGGCTCTACGATATGGTCCCTTTGAGATACTCGAAAATGTGGGAGATAATTCCTATAAACTCAGTTTACCCCAATACATGTGCATTTACTGAGCTGTGAATGTAGAGAATATGAAACTCTATGAGCCTTCCATGCTAGATCAGGAAGAGGATTAGGTCCTCACTTTTGACGAGGATTTGGCACCAAATGCTCATGTAGAGTTAATAGAAGATATAGTTTTGTAGAAGAGTTCTTGAACTATAAGGAAGTGGTAGTGTTGAGTAGATTATAAGTTTTTTTTCATTGATGTCAAGCCTAGTCATTGATGTCAAGAAACTACAAGTTCATGGGGAGCCTATTGATGTTGTTACTAATGTGTTTTTTGGTGTTTGTAGAGTCTTGTGATGGTTGTATGATCTAATGGCGTATATTTGAAGGAATTTTTTCTATAGTTGACTTTCTCAAATGCTATTGCAAAGTGTATTTGGATAGTCCTCTCATATACCTTTCCAACAATACATGGAACTTGGTATAACTCGTAAGGGATCAAGAGCTATATTGGTTTTAAGTTTGTGCAATATTCCAAGGTGCATGGTTTTGCTTGGACTTATCAATGTACATAAATTAGTTGATGTGGTAGCGTGATGGGGAAGAGATGAGGTAATAGAACATGACACTGACAGGTGATGACATGGTATGGATAGGTAGACTCTGGTGCAAACAAATAGAATGATAAGGTTCAAGGTTTTGGTTTTTGGTTTTGGTTCCAAGTGCACAAAACAAAAAATCCTGGACCACCTCCCCCTCCCTCCCCCCTTCCCTGCTTTGTCAAACATTGTATAGGAAGGGCCCCCCTAGATGGATATCATCTATTATATCTATAGTGAGTGGTGTGATACCATTTACATTCTCATGAAGATGCAAGGGAATTAGTTGCCAAAGCGACAAGTCCTAGACCCCCCACCCCTTAACTAACTATCATACAGGAAAAGGGGAACTGGGATTATCCTCAACCATTGATCAAGTGAAGATAAAACAAATTAATGGTCAAACAATTTTGGAGATGTGGACAAATAATTAAGTGACAAGGGCATAGATGACGATCTAGCATAAGTGACAGTGATAAAGCAGATGATGTCAACTGACGCATGGCAGGGTGATGACATGGTGGTGTTAGGTCCCTATAATACTAGTGTAGCCCCCATATGGTTATTTTTTTCCCCATTTAAACACACTATTGTTATTGTTTTTCCCTTACATTATTATTGTTATGTAGGCCATAATTATATTTTTACCTTTTAGACTCCTATATATGCGGAGGAGCTCTTTTCATTTGAATCATCCAAGAATTATTCATTTATGTGACGTAAAGGGAGGTATCCCCTTCAAATTGTCTTATTATCTAGTCGTTTATATATATTTTCTTATTTTTATGTGCTATTTTTATATGGATACTTAAAATTTGGTATCAAAATTCTTGATTCTAGGGCTTTTCTACTTCAAATAGGCCATTTTAGAGTTTTCGCTATAATTGGTTTCCTGTGGAGCTTCAAGTTATGAAATTTATACCTCATGGATTAGAAATCTTGATGAACATTAGGTTATAATTTCAGACCCTAGACTATTATATTTTCAGAGATATGGTCCAATGAATTTAGGGTTTCTCTATACTCTAGAATTCAATCTCAAACAAGTTTCCCAGGGAAAATCATAATAAATTTCCCTTCAAGAATCCAATTTGAATTCCATAGAAAGTAACTAAAATTGTACATACTTTAGCTTCTTGGGTAGGATTTTCAAGGCCGAAGTTTGAAATAGTGGCATGTGGCATCTCATACATGTTCGCTCTCATAAAACAATCCATAATCAAGCCATAGTGGGAGATTTCGCATACCTTTAACTTCAAAAGTCCAATATCGGTCTAACTAGTGGGGATGGAAAGAAAAAATAGGTAGAAAACTCAGGATGTAATTTCAAAATTTGGTAGGCCAAAATCATAGAGATATAGTAGTTTCAATGTTGGCTAAATAAACAAGCTCAAAATCAAGCTCTTAAAAGGTGCATGTTTTTAAATTTGCATAAATTTTGTTTGAAAAATCAGTTTGAAGTGATTCAAAGGGATTAATGAAGCCTAGATATTATTAATTGGTTCCAAAATTTCTCCCAAACAAAAAAAATGCTACACCCATTAAGCCCTCAGAAATTTCTACCATTAGAGGAACTTTGGAGTAAAAATTGGGCCTCCAAAGGAAAATGTACAATTAAAATTAACTCTATGAGAACCAATCACGTTTTAGGGGATGACATCATCCCCCATGGTTGATGTGACATAGCTTGAGTTAAAGGCACTTACTTGCCACATTATCAATGGTAGATAAAAACTCATGGTTAGCGATAGTAGTACTCTAAGTATTTTTAAAGTCATAAAGTAAAATACTCATAATAAAAGTCATTTCACATTTTTTGAATAAAATATCATTATTTCAATTTTATATTTTTTGAAAAAAACATGCAAATCCCTATACAATCTTCATCTCTTTACACATTTTTCAATAAATATTTTATTTGTATATTTT